>PISX010018209.1:0-41270 GCA_004024625.1 Mellivora capensis | reverse complement strand
AAATACGAACTACTAGTTATACATGATAAACTGGCTTCTTTATTTAAATATTTCTAAGATAATTTACTAAGCTACAATGATATTCTACGATGGGGGCAAAATACCCAGAATTGTTGAAATTCATTAGTCTGAAGATTTTGTTTTTAACTGCAGGACATCTTGTGGGGTTAATGTTCCGCAAATGCACCTCATGAAATGCAGCTCTCCGTCCTTCTTCAAGCAACTAGCACTTCTTACCCTAAGTGTTTCCATGTTGACTTTCAGTGGACCCTCAACCTTTCCTTTGGTCAAGCAATGGGTATTGGAGAAATCGTCCAGGCAACTAATAAGGCGGAAATCACCTGTTTATCCTTGCTCAGTGACCAGAGAGAGGTTTTTATTTCCAGAACCCTGACACCTTCTGTAAATACGACTGGCAGTTAGAAGAAACGGGCATATTAAATTTAATGATTGTTTTCTAACCACAGGGATCCTGGACAAGCCACTGGCAGAATTCCTGTGCCCCAGTTCTTCACACTTGTGGTTCAGTGTTTTATTATCCTCAGTCACTTGCTTTTCCAATGGAGAAGGAACAGAGGAGAAGTAATTAAATAACATTTCTTCCTTCTCTACAGGAAACCAAGATGACAATGGCAATTTGTTAACTTCTGGAAATAAGGGAGCAATTAAGGGAAAATTAAATCCTTGAGGAATTTCCTAAATCTTGAGCTCCTTCTTCAGCTGCTTATTACCAAGTGCTAGTGTGTACACTGGCTTCATTTGGAACAATGTCTTAACACATATGTGGCATTTCATAAGTTTGGTGATTAATTGATTAAATAAATATCGGCAAAAAGATTAATAAGGAGTAAAAATTAATAGTTGAGCAGAAAGGAGTAAAAATTAATAGCTGAGATTTCAAGACAGGATTGATAATGTTATTTGTAGAAATTTAGAGAAGCCAACAATCCACCTCCCATAAAAAATGTGATGAGAGGGGCGCCTGGGTGGCTCAGTGGGTTAAGCTTGGGTGGCTCAGTGGGTTAAAGCCTCTGCTTTCGGCTCAGGTCATGATCCCAGAGTCCTGGAATGGAGCCCCGTACCAGGCTCTCTGCTCAGCAGGGAGCCTGCTTCCTCCTCTCTCTCTGCCTGCCTCTCTGCCTGCCTCTCTTCCTACTTGTGATCTCTGTCTGTCAAATAAATAAACAAAATCTTTAAAAAAAATGTGATGAGAAACAAATTAAACAAACACATAAGAAAGGGCATATGTTTGCTATAGGCTCCAACTCAGTTACCTAGATAGACATTGTGCTTCTGCCTTATCTGTGACATCAAAACCCAATCCTTGTACTTGATTTTGTCAACAAAAGCTAAACTTATCTGCTTGAAACTTGAACTTGGTCATCTATCAAGTGTCCTCTAGTATTGCTCATGTTTATCTTTGTCTATACAACTTGGCTTTCAATGAAACATCATTGTTAGAATATTAGATCAAAGGTAATTTAAAAAATAAACAAATATCAAGAGTACTTGGGAATAAACACACATAATTGCATCCCAGTTTACAGAAGACAAAGATAATGTTGGTTAAAAGTAAATAAGTTAAAAAAAAGTTAAAAATTTTTTTTTAAAAAGTAAATAAGTTATTTAATATTGGATCTTTGCATCTGATGGCATTTAATGGTGATAAACTTCCTATACTACTGAATACTTCTATTAGAACAATTTTTTTAAATTAATATAAGGATGTAAGAATAGTAGTTATAAATCTTGCTGTTTTTTGACATCTCTATAGCAATACACTTTTCATATTTGCTCAAGCATAAAAGATATTTAGACACTAATTATTACTCTATCTTGCCCTAAGACACTATTTTTAAAGAATACTTTATGTATAGGAATTGCCATTTAAAAGCTATCTTTTATGGCCTAGTTCTCATCTTTTACCCCAAAACCCATTTAAAAAAAAGTATAGGAAAACACTGAAATATTTAAGTTCTCATCTCAGATTGCAAACTTTTACCTAATATCCTTTAAACCAGTGGTTCTTAAAGGGTAGTCTGGAGAGCTCTGGCATTCCTTGCCATCTTTTTGAGGGGTCTGCAAAGGCAAAACAATTCCATAATATAACACTTCCTTTATCTACTCCCAGTTGTTTAAGAGTATAGGGTGACAATTTCCATAATGTGTGACCATTTTTTGTAATGAAATATTTCAGCATATGAAAGAACTTAATGACTAATATTTTCCAAATGACTGATGCCTGATGTTACAAAAGCATGTAGGATTGGAGCACCCAGGTGGCTCAGTTGGTTAAGCATCTGCCTTTGGCTCAGGTCATGAGTCCAGGATCCTGGGATTAAGCCCTGTGTCGGGATCCCTGCTCAGCCCCTAACCCTGCTCCTGCTCTCTTGTGTGCTCTGCTTTCTGTCAAATAAATAAATAAAATCATGAAAAAAAATCATGGGGGATAAAGGATCCAATCAAATTATAAGACTGACAAGTACACTTTAATAAAACATATTGAAAATGTTTGCTTTTTTAAACATTTTAATATGGTTTCAGATTTCCCATTGTAATTACCTTTAAGAAATTACCAGTTGATAAGTTTTAGTATAGCATCTAAAAATAATATTCTCTATTATCCAAAAAGGCTACTAAGTACCCCTTTATCTTCCAACTACAGATCTATGGGTGACTAAGCTTATTTCACATATTTCAAGAAAAAGAATGTATTGTAAAAGATTGAATGCAGAAGCGGATATGAGAATCTGGCTGAAAAATCACCATATTCTATTGAAGTATCTTATTTACAATAATAAGTAACAGGTTTAGTATTATTATATTTAAATTAATGAGTAAATTATTGTAAAATGTCATAACTAACATTTTTAATCTGATTGTATTTATGTATATGTGTATATATGCATCTGGTTGTATGTATGTAGAGTCCATATAAATACAAGCAAAATCCATGGGAGTCTCCAATAATTTTAGGAGTGAAAAAGAGGTCTTGAGGCTGAAAAGTTTGAGAAATGCTCTTTAATTTTATTTTCAGATTTATGGATTTATTTTAGAGAGAGAGAAGGGAGAGGATGAGAGAGCCCAACCAGGGGAAGAGGCAGAGGGGGAAAGTGAGGGGGAGAGAGAATCTCAGGCAGACTCCGGACTGAGCGTGGAGCCTGACTTGGGGTTCCATCCCACAATCCCACAAAAAAAAAAAAAAAAAAAAATCATGACCTGAGCAAAATCAAGAGTCTGTCCCTTAAGTGACTGTACCACCCAGGTACCCTGAGAGTTGCTGCTTTAAATAAAATATAACTGTTACACAAATCAAAGAAGTTCATAGATGCATATCAGCCCCTTAATGTGGCTATTTCTCATTCACTTAATACAACGCAATTGCCCAAAAGTTTGTGAATTATTATTTTTTTATGTGTTTGGGTATCTTTCTCTCAAAAAGATCTTAAAAAATACACCTATATTTCTTATTTGCTTGTACTGTAGAAATTCAGATTTGTAAACAACTGAACGGTATCCAATTTCAAATTTCCAGCACCACAGATTTTTATCTCCTGAGAAGTATCCTTTTTGATCTTACTCATCTGGATAATTATTTACTCTCCATTCCAGCTGGTTCCTGCCAGCCTTACATTATGCATACTTCTTCAACCACTCACCAGTCAAGAACTAAAGAATGCAGCAGCAGGTGGAAAAGGTCAGAAACACAACCCAGGCCACTGCCTCTTTACATAGAAAAACGTAGTTACTTTGGATACTGCATGAGATACTTTTTTTTATTCCCTATTAGCTTCATAGCATCTGCAAATCATATGGTTGTTAACTTTTTTTACACTCACCTCTTCTCTATAAATTATAGAATCTACTGGAGAGAACAAGAATCAGAAGTAGTAAGTTCTTTTATAGGAATATTTGACTAGATGTCTGGGGATTCATAATAACTGATATTTAGTGCTTTGTGACTGCAAGTTAAGCTAAAATTTAATATAATCACCTAGATCACCATTCTGGAGAATAATAACTTTAGAACTCGTGTGTGAATTTGATCCCATGGACTGTGTATTTCAATAACTGTCCCCTGTAATTTTAGGTCAGCTAATGGGAGACTTTATATAAATTGCTACCAACCATAAATACTCAAGTTTAAAATGACACTAAAAATTTGGTGATTTTTCAATGAATTCAGAAGTACAAATGCTGTGAAAGCAAATAAAACTTCTAAAGAAATATTATAGGAATAAAAGCTAAATTAACCAGCTAAGGAACTACTATGAGTATTTGAAGGATACAAGGGATATAAATAAAGAGGTTGAATAAAAGTAATTTAACAGGATTTTAGAGGCAAGAAAGAGGTGAAAATTTTATGAAAATTGGACAGCCAAATTTAATAGTCAACCACCAGGAAGTTCCTTCATGTAACCCTGTACTTGTCAACTGCTCAAATTCAATCCTTGTTGTTATTGTTTGTTTTCCCTTCAGGAGAAGTGGGATATAAATTAACAAAACATTAAAATTTTGAGCATGAGTCCTACTAGTTTTCATTATGTTAGGATCCCAAACACTTTCACTATATTTAACCAGTAAACTATAATTCACCTTTAGTGTCTTGAAACACCAGAGGCTAGTGACACCCCCAAGTCCAGATGTGGGCACCTGGTTTTCCTTGTCAGCCAAGGTTCACTCTCTTATGTCTCACTGAAATTATATCCACACAGATTGGGGTTTAGTAAATGAGAAATAGATTGGGAGAAGAAATGCATGACCAGAAAATGGCCAATTAAACAGAAGTGATCATTATCTAATAGTGACAATAATAGTTTTTTTAAATCATTTACCCACAAAAGCCCTGTTTTACTATTATTGGTATTAAAACAAATAATAAATTAAGTAAATCTTTGAAGATTTCCTAAGAAAATCTTTTTGTATAAATCGATTAGATCTGGACTATATAGAGAAGTCTTAAAACTCAACAGTAAAGCCACTCTGGAAAACAGTATGGAGATTCCTCAGAAAGTTGAAAATAGAGGTACCCTACCACCCAGCAATTGCAGTACAGGCTGTTTATCCTATAGATAGAAATGTAGTGATCCGAAAGAGCACATGGAATGTCCACAATAGCCAAACTATGGAAAGAGTCTAGATGTCCATCAACAGATGAATGGATAAGGATGATGATTTTGGAGACATAGCCATCAAAAAGCAAAACAAAACGAAACAAAAAAACCAAAACAACAAAAAACAAAAACAACAAAAAAAAACCCCAAAATGTGCCATCTGCAACAACGGGATGGAATTAGAGGGTATTATGCTAAGCAAAATAAGTCAATCAGGGAAAGACAAGTATCAATCATATGATCTCACTGATATGAGGAATTTGAGAAACAAGACAGAGGATCATAGGGGAAGGGAAGGAAAAATGAAACAAGATGAAACCAGAGAGGGAGACAAACCATAAGAGACTCTTAATCTAAGGAAAAAAACTGAGGGTTGCTGGAGTGGAGGCGCGGTGTGGAGAGGGTGGTGGGGTTATGGACATTGGGGAGGGTATGTGCTACGGTGAGAGCTGTGAATTGTGTAAGACTGATGATTCACAGACCTGTACCTCTGAAACAAATAATACATTATATGTTAATAAAACTACAGAGACAACAACAGCAAACTCAACAGTAAAAGCCAAACAAAATGAGCCCAACCATGAGCGGCGTGTCCCCACAGAGGATGTGGGAAGATATCAACACCTTTAGCAATTAGGGAAAGGAGATGTGAACTGTGTTTCACTGCACATTTACGAGCGTCGTTACAATGAAACAATGAGCAGCCCAGGTGCTGGGCAGATGCGGAGGAACCACGCCACTCGCACACTGTGTCAGGTGACACAGCAGCTCTGGCTAAACATGGAACTCCCACGTCACTGAGCCATCAGGCTCCTCGAATTTATCCCCTGGGATGAGAAACTGCATCCCCACAAGCACCCGCGCACAGGTGTCTACTGTAGCTTTATCCCTAACTTTCAAAAGGGAGAACCACTGAGGTGTCCTGCCACAGGTGGATGGCTACACAGCTGTGGTAAAACGACAGTGTGGAGTCCCATCCCTCAAGAGAAAGGGACACGCTGCTGCTACTGGGAAAGACCCTCCTGGGACCGAACGCAAGCCGGGAGCCCCTGAGCTCTCCTGCCTGCTGAGCCTCCATCTTGGCCTGGACAGATCAAACAAACACCGGTGTCGTTTCTAGCAGCTCAAGGCTGCAACCCTGGGATGACTCTACCCCCCTTATACGCTGGCTGAGAAAACTGAAGGCCTACAGAAGAATTTAACATTTGTCCCAGTCTGCTCTTACCTGAAGATAGGGCCTGTGTCTCCCAGTCTCTCTGGGACAAACCCCAGTTAACAAACCCAGAGCCTGCATGGGGACCAAGTCCCCTTGCAGCTTTCTGTAACTGTTCATTTCCCTGACAGTACTTATGACCGCCCCCCATTCCTTCACCCTCCCTTTAAAACACCCATCCACCAAATATGTGTTTCAATTTCATTAAATATATATTAGTGTCTCCAAAATGAAATAATTGTGTACAAAGCTAATAATATATGTACATGATTCATATGAGGAAAACTATAAAACTCTGATGAATGAAATCAAAGAAAAATGAAATAGATACTACATGTTCATGGATAGGAAAACTATATTGTCAAGATGTCAGTTCTGCCCAATGTAATCTCTAGATTCAATGAAATCCCAATCAAAATCCTAGCAAGCTATTCTGTGCATATTAATAAAACAAGTCTAAAGATTACAGTGTGAAGCAAAAGACTCAGAATTCAATGTTGGAGAACAAAGCTGAAGGACTGACACCGCCTGACTTTAAGACTTATTATAAACCTACAGTAATCAAGATAGTGTGATTTTGTCAAATGAGCAAACGAATAGATCAATGGAACAGAACAGGGAGGTCAGAAATATACCCACATAAATACTGTCAACTGATTTTTGACAAAGACACAAAGGCAATTCAGTGGAAAAATGTTTTTTTCAACATATGGTATTGGAACAACTGGACATCCACATTGAAAATTTTTAAAAATCTAGATACATACCTTAAACTCTTTGTATAAATTACCTAAAATGGATAAAATACTCAATAAAAATGCAAAATTATAAGAACAACAACAACAAAAAACCCACCCATACACCCCCATACAAATCAGAGTTCAGTTCCACTGGACTGTTTTCCCTACTTCAAGGATACATCACTGATTAAAATCTCCCTGCACCATTTTTTAAATTTTTTTTTTATTTTTTAAAGATTTTATTTATTTATTTGACAGAGATCACAAGTAGGCAGAGAGGCAGCCAGAGAGAGAGGAGGAGCCAGGCTCCCTACTGAGCAGAGAGCCTGATGCGGGGTTCCTTCCCAGGATGCTGAGATCATGACCTGAGTTGAAGGCAGAGGCTTAACCCAATGACCCACCCAGGTGCCCCTCCCTGCACTATTTTAATGGCTGTGGGGTTTATTTATCTTTGACAATGCACATCACAGCCTGGATCAATCCCCAGAGAATTATGCTGAGTGAAAAAAAGTCAATCCCAATTATACTGTATAATGCAAACAAACATTCTTGAAATGACATTAAAAATGGGGAACAGATGAATGGTTTCCAGAGGTTAAGGACAGGATAGGTGTGGGTGTTGGGGGAGGGAAAAGACTTTTTTGTGCTGGTAGAATTGTGAGCATCCTCACTGTATTGGTATCAATATTCTGGCTCTGGTATTGTACTACAGCAATGCAAGATGTTATCTTTGGCAAAAAGTGGGCAAAGTTGGCATCAGATCTTTTTGTATTACTTCTCATAACTTTATATGAATTTGCAATCAAAGAAAAATTAAAATGCATTTATAGTAATTAGAAATCTTATCAGGCATAAGGTTTAAAAATTGCAAGAGATCTCCAAAAGGAAACATCCTTGACTAAGTTATTTTTATGAAAGCCAAAGACATGATTTCCTTATTGTACATGTTTTACAATTTCCCAATTTCCCCAATGTGAAAAACTTTTTTTTTTAAGATTTTATTTATTTATTTGAGAGAGAGAGGGGGATCACGGGCTGGGGGAGTGACAGAGGTAGAAGTCAAAGTAGACTCCCTGCTGAGGAAGGAGCCCAATGCAGGGCTCGATCCCAAGACCTCCAGATTAGGACCTGAACCCAAGGGAGATGCTTAACTGATTGAGCTACCCAGGGCGTCCCTCAGTATGAGAAACTTAAAAACAAACAAACAAAAAAACAAAAAAACTATTGTCATACTCAAAAGCTTTTACTGTAAATATCAAGCAGCTTGTTGTTTTTTTTACCTAATATCTAAGCATATGATGAATATTATCTGCTGTTGAAGAGGTGGCATAGCAGAAAAAAGTTTAAAAAGATGCATGATACTGTTATTAAATTCTCTGAACTTCCTTAAATAAATCAGTAATGCATGGGATGTAATGCACAAAGTTATAAGGTAGTTCTTTCAGGATTAAATAACAAGTTTGTAAGAATACACTCTGCCACGTGGTAAAACTAAAAAACTGGAGGTTGGGGACACCTGGGTGGCTCAGTGGCTCAGAAACCTCTGCTCAAGTCATGATCTCAGGGTCCTGGGATGGAGCCCCATATCAGGCTCCCTGCTCAGCAGGGAGCCTGCTTCCCTCTCTCTCTGGGTGCCTCTCTGCCTACTTGTGATCTCTCTGTGTCAAATAAATAAATTTTAAAAATCTTAAAAAAAAAAACCTGGGGGTTGGGGTACCTGGGTAGCTCAGTGGGTTAAGCCTCTGCCTTCAGCTCAGGTCATGATCTCGGGGTCCTGGGATCAAGCCCACATCAGGGTGGGCTTTCTGCTCAGCAGGGAGTCTGCTTCCCCCCCTCTCTCTCTGCCTACCTCTCTGCCTGCTTGTGCTCTGTCAAATAAATAAAATCTTTTAAAAAATAAATAAAAAATTGGGGGTTATAAGTTTTATTTATCAGTGAGTTCTATTCATTTGAAAATGAAATTCAAATGAGGATTCTATTCACTAATTACATTATGTCAAAATCATTAGCTAATGAACAACAACAAAAAGAAACCATTCTTATTTTTGGAAGAGATCATGGTATTTCCAACCTACGGAAATAATTCTCTATAGCATTTTGCTAACTGGATCACCAGTGGGCATTTCAAATGGTTGAGAAGGACACTTCACTCTACCATCTATTCACATAGATTGCGATCTAGAAAGGCTGTATACCTGAGAAAGGGATATACCTCTCTAACTTATCTCCTCTCTTCTTTTTCCTTATAAGGTTTTATTTTTAAGTAATCTCTACATCCAACATGGGACTTGAACTCACAACCCCAAGATCAAGAGCCCCACACTGTACTCACTGAGCCAGCCAGGTGCCCTGTTCTCTATTATTAAAACTACCCACCAAAGGAACTCAGAGAGGACTGCAATGGTATAACACTTAAGCCTCCATGAAGTTATAGACTTGCAGTTTTTATTCTATCATTTCTCAATTACAACTCAACTTCTATTTCTTATTAAATAAATTAAATATTAACAATGACAAATGAACAAGTGTCAATGGCAGATGAACAATGTCAAATGAACAAATAGAAGTCAAATGCAACTGACCAATTAGGAAACTTAAGAATTTAAATTTGAATAAGCAAAAATTCAGAGCCTGCCAAGAGACTATTCCAGAATGGCGGGTGCCAAAATTGTAATTATCCAAACAAGTTGGATTTGTACCTTCTTAATGATGCATTAAGTCTCTAGATGACATAAATCATCTGATATAATGATGTTACCAGTGTAACACAGCAAATTCTCATAGAGATACAAAAATGTTTCATCTTCAAATATCACATTAATAAATAGTTTATGAAAGTAACCAAAAAACTACATTTTCTTTAGACATATGACTATCTTTTTTGGCCCTAGAATGTTTTATCAATCTGCCCTTTACCACATTCACTTATTTATCTCAAAGATAATTTCTAAGCTCATTATATCTTATATGTACTTTATTTAGTCTTTGATAGATATAAGTAAGATTGGATAGCAGACCTGGAAGAGTCTATAAATTTCTATTCTGTTTTCAATAAGGTATTACTGCTAAGAAAGATAATTTAATAAGTCACTTTAGAACTGTAACATTTATATCTACTGTAAAATGCTTGAATTAATGGGCATAAATCTTCAAGTCCAAGAGTAAATGTCTATTTTAAATTTGTGGCTATTTCTAATATTCCATCAACTTTTTATAATTCAATATTCTTGACAATGACATTATAAAAAATTCTAATTTGTAGAGGAGACTATCCTTTCCCCATAATGTATTCTTGCCTCCCTTTCCAAAGACCCAGTGACTACACACACACACACACACACACACGTGGATTTTTTATTTGGGCTCTCTATTCTCTTCCATTCATCTATATGTGTGTTGTTAAGCCACTAATGATATTTTGATTACTGAAGATTTATAATATATTTGGAAGCCAAGAATGGTGTTTCCAGCTTGTTTCTTTGTTAAGATTGATTTGGCTACTGGGTATTTTGTGGTCCCATGTGAATTTTGAGATGGTTCTTTCTATTTCTGAAAAATTTGTCATTGGGATTTGGATGTGCATCATACTGAATCTTTAGATGCTTCAAGTAGTTTGGATTTTAACAACATTTCGTCTTCCAAACCAAGAACATGCAATGTCTTTCCATTTATTTGAGTGTGCTTTAATTGCTTTCATCATTATTTTATAGTTTTCAATGAATTTTTTACTTCATTGAGTTTATTTCTAAGTACTTTTAAAGTTTTTTACTTGTTTATTTAAGCCATGTCTGTAGCCAATGTGCAGCCTGAACTCATCACCCTGAGATAAAGAGTTACACACTCTCCTTACTGAGCCAGTCAGGTGTCCCTATTGCAAAGTATTGTATTCTTTTAATGCTACCATAAATTAGATTATTTTCCGGTGCTTAGGTGGCTCAGTCGGTAAGCATCTGACTTCGGCTCAGGTCATGATCTCAGGGTCTTTGGAATGAGCCCTGCATTGGGCTCCCAGCTCAGCGGGGAGCCTGCTTCTCCCTCTGCCTCTGCCACTCCCCCCTACTTGTGCTCGCTCTCTGTCAAATAAATAAATTAAAATCTTAAAAAAATGAGATCGTTTCCTTAATTCTCTTTTCAGATGGTTCATTGTTAGTATATAAAAATGCAACTGATTTGTGTATGTTGATTTGTATTATATATCTTTACTCAATTTATTTATTAATTTTAGCAGTTTTTTGGTGGTCTTTAGAATTTTCCACATACAGCATATGTCATCTGCTAAGAGAGGTAATTTTACTTCTTTTCTGATTTAGATTCATTTTAATCCCTTTTTCTTGCCTTGTTGTTCTGGCTAGGACCTCCAGTACTATAGAGAATAGAAGTAATGAGAGCAGTTGTCCTTGTCTTGCTCCTAATTCTAGAGGAAAGAGAGAGAGAGAGAAAGAAAGAGAGAGAGAAAGAAAATAAAGAAAGAGAAAGAAAGAGGAAAGGAAGGAAACAAAGAAATGAAAAAGAAAGAAATTGGACACCTGTCTTACAACACACAAAAATAACTCAAAATGGATTAAAGACTTAAATATAAGACTCCAAACCATAAAACTCCTAGGAGAAATCACATAGGGGGAAACCTCTTGATATTGATCTTGCTAACAATTTCTTGGGTATGACACCCAAAGCATAGGCAACAAAAGCATGAACAGATAAGTACATCAAACTACAAGTTTCCGCAGAGCAATGGAAGCAATCAACAGAGTGAAAAAGCAACCTATGAAATGGAGGAAATATATGCAAACCATATAACTGATGAAAGGTTAATTTCCAAAATATATGAGAAACTCCTAACTCAATAGTAAAACAGAAAAAAAAAAAACCTACGCAAATAACTTCATTTGAAAAATGGGCAAAGGACTTAGACCTTTCTACAAATAAAACATACAAATGGCCAACATGAAAAGATGCCCAACATCAGTAATTATCAGGAAAATGTAAATCAGAACTACAATGAGGGATCACCTCGCATCTGTTAGGTGACTATTATAAAAGAAAAAGATAATAAGTGTTGATGAGGATGGGAGAATTTGAGATCATTGTACATTATTAGTGGGAATGTAAAATGGTGCAGTGGTTATTGAAAAGAGTCTGGAGGTTCTTCAAAAAATAAAAAATAGAACTAGTATATGATCCAGCAATTCCACTTTTGGGAATATATGCAAAAGAATTAAAATCAAGACCTTAAGAAAGATCTGTTCCTATGCTCACTGAAGCAATATTTGCAATAGTAAAGATATATAAACTATTATTTATAGTAATTACATGTTGAAAGGATAATAGTTTGGATATTTTAATTATATGTATAAGTATAAATAATTTTCATCTTATTATAGAATGGTAAGCTACAATGTGAGCCTTCTAACACCTCATCAATCAATGGTTTCTTTGGAGTCACTGACCATGGCTAAATTACATTTCCAAAGCACTATGCCTAGCCCATAGTGGAGATTCTAAAAAGGCTGCCAAAGTAGTTTCTCATTAATTTCACTTTTAATAGAACAAAACAAATCTAAACATCCATCAAAGCCATGAGTTAAGTTCCATTCAAGAACTTTTATCTTTAAGCCACTATCCTTAAACAAAATAAAACCAAAATTTATAATGAATTACAGACTTCACTTGAGTAGTTATTTCTTGTTGAATGTTCCTACTTGTACTAGATTGTGCATATTAACTTCTAGCACCACATTAATATACCAAATAATAATTAAATAAATAAATGTTTAAAAAATATGTGTGTGTGTATAGATAGATAGATAGATAGATATAGATATAAATAAATTTTTGGTGTAAATTTGAACACCCAAAGAAGAGGAATGTAATGCAGGACCTGAAGTGTACAATAGACTCATCTGGAAGAAGTATTTTGAATGAAATGGAAAGAGGCAACAGTATAACACATTTGATTTTGACATTGTGAGATTACACAACAGAAATAAAGTAGCAATGCAGGTGGATACTGCAAATATCTCAGAATTCTGATAGACAAATCACTTGTGCAGAAACATCTATATTAGAAACCATGCAACCAACTATCATAGCTATGAACTGATATGTGAAGATACGTTTCAGTTCCTAGATATGTTACTCTCATCATAATTTGCATATTTGAAAAGTCACTAGGTAGATAAATGATGGCGTATAATCATTTATTCAAAGTGAGGCTTACATATCTTAAAATTAAGCTGTTTAATTCTCATGTTGAAATCATGTTACTAAAATACACATTGTAGTATCACTCAATTTAAAAAATATTTTGGCTCATTAGGGGCACCTGGGTAGCTTAGTTGGTTAAGCGTCTGCCTTTGGCTCAGGTTGTGATCTTGGGGTCCTGGGACTGAGCCCTGAGTCTGGCTCCCTGCTCTGTGGGGAGTCTGCTTCTCCCTCTGCTTCTGCTCTTCCCCTGGCTTGTGCTTACATGTTCTTCCTCTCTCTCCCAAATAAATAAAATCTTTTAAAAAATATTTGGCTCATAAAAAATTCTGCCTTTAGTTTCCATATATTTCCTTTTGTAAACTGAAAGAATTTTTATCCATGGGGTTTTAAGTGATGTCAAAACCTATCTAAACTTCCTAAACCTCCAAAAATACAAACTTTGGCACTGGGTATTAATACACAATTTTTTTTAAAGATTTTATTTATTTATTTGAGAGAGAGGCAGTGAGAGAGCATGAGCGAGGAGAAGGTCAGAGGGAGAAGCAGACTCCCCATGGAGCTGGGAGCCCGATGCGGGACTCGATTCCGGGTCTCCAGGATCATGACCTGAGCCGAAGGCAGTCGTTCAACCAACTGAGCCACCCAGGCGTCCCTAATACACAATTTTTATTGAGATAAAATGCAATCAGAAATATAGCAGGTTCTTTTTTTTTAATATTTTATTTATTTATTTGAGAGAGAGACAGCGAGAGAGAGCATGAGCGAGGAGAAGGTCAGCTGGGCGCCTGAAGTGGGACTCGATCCCAGGACTCCAGGATCATGACCTGAGCTGAAGGCAGTCGCGTAACCAACTGAGCCACCCAGGCGCCCTATAGCAGGTTCTTTTAAAGTACTTTCATAGG
This sequence comes from Mellivora capensis, assembly GCA_004024625.1. Lineage (NCBI taxonomy): Eukaryota > Metazoa > Chordata > Mammalia > Carnivora > Mustelidae > Mellivora > Mellivora capensis. The sequence continues at coordinate 27,097 of PISX010018209.1, read as the reverse complement.
ATGGAATCAAAGTAACTCCTAAATCTGTCTTTATGATTTCACTATTCATCACTGTAGAAATAAGGTGGAATCAATATCCTGTGTCAGCAAGTAGCCCAAGAAGCCAGGCATGCAAGCAAGAGCTGAGACCTTCGGCACTAGTGTGATTGACAGCCTCCTGAAAACAGCTAATCATCCTGACAAGACTCTATTTTATGAAAATGAGTTGTTAGATTGAGAGCTGTCAGGATCAATAAATGTGAATTTTAAATATATATAATCCACCTAATTCTATGTGCAATTTGTTTAAAATTATTTCCTATATTTTTATATACTTAGTGTCCCTCATTTAACAATATTACTGGGTAATAAACAGTTCTGAGTTGGAATATGTTTGTGCTGCTAACAGAGAAGGCTATGGCTGCACTCTAATAAATTAGCTACTTAATCTTCCTAAGATAATCAATATAATTGTAATATCTTCATTTGGTGTTATCAAAATCAGCATTATTATGAAATTTAAGACACATTTATCTGTGTGTGTCCAATGTCTAGAAAACAGGATATGCTCAATAAATCTTTGTGGATTTCATGGATGACAAACCTCAAAATAGTTATTAGCATCTTTAACCAAATACTCCCATAGTAATTTATTTTCACCTGTTATTTAAGGACTTGGAGTATGATAATTAGTATTTGCCTTTGCTCCCTGAATATGTGGCAAGATCCCCTGTCAATGAAGCCAGCATCCTATGTGTTCTCAAACACATAATCACGCTTACATACACGGACTCTCCATCTAGCAGTGTTTTTTCATCTTGCCCTGAAACGTATCTTTCCACTGCTCCAGGTCTCTGACAGACTAACACACTCCACCGACATAATCAGGTTTGTAATCTATACTCTTGATTGTGTCATTAAGACCTGTCACTAAAGTTTTTCAAACTTACAATTTTCTAATTAAAGGCATTCGTAGAGTACACTTGCAGAATTAAAAAGAAAGGACCTGAAACTTCTCAGATGAGGTATTAGGGGACAGAAGTCATGTAATTCAAAGACAGTAGATACTGCTAAAAATCTTCCATAATGATTCCCAGGCTATATTTCTATAGGCAGTCTTAAGAAGTGGCAAGACAAATTTTCAATAGTTGTCCATATGTTATCAGTCTAGTTTTAGTATATATAATAAAGAAAGATGCCCCCCCCCACCAAGCATCATTTATATTACTAGACAAATTTTCATGTATAGCATTTGGCCCTTATTTGTTTTCACTTTGGTTGACTCAAAGTTTCATTGAGCTAGGTAGCAACTTTTTAAAGTTAAAAATTACAGCATGAAGCTGTCAAAGAAGGGATGGGCTAATTTTAAAGATGACATTGATTTACAGGTGCATGGTTTATAGGTGTATTAGCTTTCTAGAGCTACAGTATCAGAGCAGACAAATTCCAGTGGCCTGGAACCCAACTGAGTGCCCTACAGTCCTAGGGTTTAGAAGTCCAAGATCAGGTCTTACCAGGGTTCACCCCTTCCAAAGTTTGGAGACTAGCTTCTGGTGGCGTGCTAACAACCTTTGATGTTGTCTCGTAGATAATGCTTCACCCGGATCTCTGCCTTCACCTTCACACTCCACTCCCCTGTGTAATGGTCTATGCCCAAATTTCCCTTTTTATGAGCACACCAGTATGACTTAATCTTCTCTAACACCCTATTCCCAAATAAGGTCAAATTCTGAGGTGCAGAGGACTAGGGTTTCAACCTATGAATTCTGATGGGATACAATTCAGACATTAACATACAAAATTCTGGACATATCTGAATATGGTCTGCTTTATTTATTTAAGCCCAACTTAGGAAGAGAAAGCAGAAAGCAACAGAAAAAACTGGCTTTGATGTATGACTTGAATTCAGTGCTTTGTCATTCTAACAATGCTGTCTTCAAGTATTGTGAATGCATTTTTTTAAAACTGCAGCCTTCCATGGATAAAAAAAGCAGATCCAATGTTTGATGTTTGGATAATAGATATTTTTCTCTTCCGACACTGAGATAGACAATTTTCTCTTTATGCAGGCAAAACACTTCCTGAGTGCTTAACACTTGTGAGTTAATAGCATTTTTTGAGGCTGGAGGAGAGAGAAAACATTGATACTGGTCTTGACGAGCAGCTCACTGGAGTGCGCCCGCTATTTTTGTATCTATTCAAGTACAATTTACTCACAAATCCATGTGAGAGATGCAGTGACAGATCCTACCTTAGTAGATGCATTTGGGTTTTATCATTTTATTTTTAGGATCACATCTACTGATACTTATCTTTCAAATTCTCCTGTGGTTCTCCAGTGACAATGATACATGTCCTTGCCACGTGACTCCTGGCTCCTCGGTAGCAAGGTTCACGCAACACCTGAGCAGTTCTTTATAATCACAGACCCTAAAACAGTGCTGGGAGTACAATATGCATCAGTGAAAGCTAAAGTGTTTTGAGTTTCCCTTCACTGGTTTACTATGTTAACATTTCTTGGGATGTATTTACATGACTGATGAGTGTGAATAAATCAATTCTAAAACTGCCAAAAAATATTATTATGTATCTCAACCCATGTCCTCCTTTTCTTTAGATTTTATTTATTCACTTGAGTGAGAGAAAAAAAGAACAAGCACAAGGACGAGCAGAGGGAGCAGGAGTAGCAGACTCCCCACTGAACAGGGAGCCCAATGTGAGATTCAATCCCCGGACCCTGGGATCAGGACCTGAGCCAAAGTCAGAAACTTCACTGACTGAGCCACCCTGGTGCCCTGTGTATTCCTTTGAAAGCAGGTTCCTCAGGGTGCCGGGGTGGCTCAGTCAGTGAAGTGTCTGCCTGTGGCTCAGGTCATGATCTCAGGGTCTCAGGATGGAGCCCCGCATCGAGCTCTCTGCTCAGCAGGGAGTCTGCTTCTCCCTCTGCTTGTACTCTCTCTCTCTCATCATACGAATAAATAAAATCTTTTTTTAAAAAATTAAAATATAAAGCAGTTTCCTCACCATAATTACCTGAACATTAAAAAGAAGTTAAGTGTTCTCTTCCCTCTGACTTAATAAAGCCTGAGCAAGTGAAGTTACCTGTATTAAAATGAGTGCATCTCATGACTTTCCAACCTCTTCCCTCTCATTTATCTTGTTCAATTATGTGTGTGTGTGTGTGTGTGTGTGTGAGTGTGTGATGTAGAACAACACATTTTCATGTATTTTAGTTTCATCTATTCTTGTGACAAAGAGTGTATGGCTCCAAGTTTTGATGTTTGATTGCCAGTATTTGGAGAAGCTTGTAAGAAAACTCCCTGGTTTGGTACAGGCAGAGCAAAGGGAAGAATCCTTAGAGTGGAACCACTCCACAGAGACAGACACACAACAATGAAGCAAAATCCTGGCCAGCCTTTCCTGGTTCTCTCAAGCTATTGGAAGCCAGTGTGTGTGTGTGTGTGTGTGTGTGTGTGTCCATAGGAACGACTTCAGATCCAAATATTGGTTGGGGATCCCTCTGGATTCTGCAGCTCTAACAACTCTGTTTGTATGGCTATATTCTTTACATCATCAGACATCCATGGAAGAATAACTGCATTTTTGTCTTTGTCTTAAGTCATGATACTCTTAAAAAAAAAAAAAATCCATGCAGGGCCTTGAATAAGTTGAGCAAAACACAGAGAAGAGGGATGCGTTTCCCCATGATGAGTGAGATACTGTATGTTTTCTTTGGTTTATTTTTAGTTTTGTGGGAGCCTGAATCTCATCCTAATTTTCTTTGCAGTTAATCTCTGGAAAATTAATCCTTTTAAGCTAGCCAAATATATTCAGCTCAATTCCAAGCAAAGAAGAAGTAAACATATTGCTTCTTTGCACAAACAACCTTATAGTAGGAGGAGAATGCTGGAGCTGTGGACTTTCTAGCCCCTAAGAGTTCGAACCCAGCTATTACCAAAGACACATTCAGTGATGGCATGTCGGCAACCGCTAGTCTTCAGCGGCAATGGAGCACTGACACCAGGCAAATTGGCAAATTCTACAAATTAGGACTTTTATTTTGAAAATACCATCAGATTTTTTTAAAAGAAATGAAGGCGAATGATTTGGTATTGGTCTCAATAGGTCTAAATATCCAGCTGATAGCTGCAAAGTTTGAGCTATTTTTCACCTACTAAATTAAAATTCTCTCACAAATCCAGGTGAGGTAAGAGATACACTGACAAATTTTCTTTCAATGGATGCATTTGGTTTTTATCCTCATGATGCTACCATCAAACTCCATTGCTGCACAAGTAGAAAAAAGGAATAGGTGGGGAATAAGTTAGAAATAAATGATATCTTCCTTCGTACATCAAGTCAGCTTATTTGAGGTTATTTTTTTTTCAAAGATGTCTTTCTCTGTACAAAGATGGGCATTGGGAGAACTATACCACGCTTACTTATGGCTGGATACTGATAAAGGCCACAATTTCATCAATGTGTGGGTCACATGTTAGAAATATAAGTCATAATCTCTGGGAACAGGACCCCAAGAGATGCTACATCAGAAACTTACTCTGAAATCAGCAGGTCTGGTTTTGTTTTTTCCCTACTAGCAATATGACTGACCTTCGATCTTTGTTTCTTACAGCTCAACCTTCTGGGTATTCTCTTAAGAAGGTCCTCCTCTGTATGAAAGGACAGACACACCTGAAATCTAAACAATTATTTCTGGTTTGTCACTGAGAAACAGATGTTGTACCCAGATTGCCACACCATTCTCCCATCCATGTAAATGAGGAACTACTAATCCAAAGCATTATTTTGTAAACTACTAATCCAAAGCATTATTTTGTAAACTCTGGCATCACTTGATTAATCTTATGTATGTTAATTTATAGAGCAAGTGATAGCAGTCCATAGATGGTTGTGGAGAGATCTATATAAGGGCCCCTTAAAATGATCAGCATCTTGAGAGAAAACAATGCTTCCAACTGGAAAGAAAACTAACAGAAAAAATTACTGAGGACAGCGCATATTAAGAAGTAAATAAATACTTTTTGATAAAATTAAAGATCTATGCTATTGCAATGTTATGCTGGAACATTATCAAGTAAGAATAGGACTATCTAATACACACAACACATCTCAATGGTGCACAATACTTCCCCTATTATCCGAGAGTAGGAAACAGTCCTAGAGGGGTTAATGCAGCTGCTCATGTTGACCCAGCCAGTAAAACACATAACTAGATTTGAATTTAAATCTATCAGTTCCAAAATGTGTGGCATTTTTTTTTTTTATTTTCTGAAGCTTAGTCCTTGATGAAATTAGTACCACAGCCCCTCCTGCTTTCTCCACAATCAGGAGCAGTTCCCCTCCATGGCCTCATTAATCCCAGCTTCCTGCAGAACGAGCACTCATTTATTCGGTCACCAAATATTTTCTCAGCAACTTCTGTAATAGATGCTGTAGATTCCAAGGTGAATAAAACAGAATAGTTGCTCTCTTCATTGAAGTAGGAGACCAGTATTTTTGAGTAGTAGTTGAAGGCAAAATTCGAAAAAGAGTTTAAGTCTAAACAGCTTAAACCCATGGAGGTTTGCTGAGGCAGCTCCATCTTTCCAGTGGTCCGGCCTTCCCTGCAGCCACCAGGCAGTCCTGAGGTGGGAAAAGCAGGGTCTGCTTTGGGTCTGATGGGCTGATGCCAGGAAGGGAGGAGGGATCTGCCTGGAGGATCCTAACAGGCCTCTCCAGCTCTACCAGCAGGTGAAGGATCCTTGATAAGAATGCCTCCCATGACCCACCACCCCAGGTGTCCCCTGCAGCAGAACTGCAGTTCACACTCTGCCTGTCATTGCTCGACTTGTCTTCTCATGATTAATCTCTCGAGGTTTCAGGAAAATGGAACGAACCACCATTTGGAAGCTTGACATTTCTTTTTTTTTTTCTTTTTTAAGATTTAATTTATTTGACAGAGAGAGAGCACAAGCAGGCAGAGAAGCAGGCAGGGGTGGGGAAGCAGGCTCCCTGCTGAGCAGAGAGCCCAATATGGGGCTCGATCCCAGGACCCTGAGATCATGACCTGACCCGAAGGCAGTGGCTTAACCCACTGAGCCCCCAGGTGCCTGAAGCTTGACATTTCTTGATGGTTTTTTGGGACATTGATTTATCAGTTCCTCAAACTCTACCTTCTCAGCCACAAACCAAATGAAGCTCTATCAAAGGAGATTTTCAAAAACTGAAAACACGATTTCCACTTAATATGTAGAAAGCACCAATGTCATATATTTATAACATCATTAATGAGAGAAACAGTAAGATGGTAAAGATGTGTCTAAGAACATTTGAGAAACCCAGTATGTAAAGGTATTTAAAAATCTATGTGAAAATGAGACTCCTAGATTAAATACAGAACTAGATAATGTGCTATAGGACATCAAAATTATCGCCTTTGGGGTCAACGGTTCTACCAGAAAGATATCTACAAATTAACATTTAACTTCACAATTTCTAAGGCATACTCAATTAAAGAAAGCCGACTGAAAGCACATAAATTATCCCAAAGAATTAAATAATAGGTAGGCCTATTAAAATATGCCCTCAGGTGATGATGAAAAAAAACAGGTTGTACTTTTCTTTTTGTCTTATTTCCAGAATTTGGACAATTTTCCTCAACACTTCACATCAAATTAGCATTTATCCTTACTGTATTCAGGAATGCATCCCAATATTATGAACGGTCCTCTTTAAATAAACAGTGTGGTTAGAATTCACCAGACCACACACTGTGTAGCAGGTACACTGAGGACTAACAGCCCAAATGTAATGCAATCAGATGTGTGGGATTACAACATCGTGTTCTGATTTGCAATATTATGCCTTCCTATAACATCAGATGAATTGAAAACAACTGAGTTCATCTACTCGTTATAGATGTAAAAATGTAAACTAAACGTAGCTCCATCACATTTCCATCGATTTCTCCTTATCACCCATCCTTCCTGAGGCTTTTAAGATGCCTGATGGATGGATTTATTTCAAATCCAAGAATATGTCAGAAAATAAAATTTGAACTTATAACATCAAAATATGAAACTATGAATGCCCTCTACACTCCAATTTTCCAGCACAGTTATATTCCTTTATCATATAAATGAGATTTTGCACACTTTGCTTTCATAGGATTGCCACTACAGTTGCTGAGAAACAACACATTATTCAAATTTTGCTGCTTGCAGGATCCCATTAAACAGTTTTAATGTCCTTAATCTGTGCTGCTCTTGCTCAAAGGATTCTTTCAAAAACATTTTTGGAAGTATTTCTGTCTTTAATTTTGGAGAAGCTCCTGATTTCCTCTACTTAAAAATTAGAGGAGAAAATATGCAAATACCAGCAGCATTTGCATATCTCCTCTTTCCTGCATTTTCCTGACCAATGAGCAACTCCCTGAATCCACAAATGCTAAGGGCAAGCAGTCCTCTCTCCCTTCCTGCATTTGCCAGGAGAGAGGAAATAGCAAAGAAAGCTGATCCCTGCAATCCCAGAGAGCTATAGTTTAATGCTTTCTCTTACTTAAGCTTCAGGTTTGAACATCTTACTTTGTAGGAGAAATTCCATTTAAATTTCTCACTATCACGCCACTTACCCAACGCGAGATGCATCAACTTTTCTCCATAGTATTTTCCTTTACTGAAACTGAATTTTCTTTCAACAAAGTGCCAGCTTCTATTCCCCTAGTACTTATCAGCAGAGAGTCTAAATTATCTCTTTGTTTAAACACATTGTTGACATCGTCCTCCCTAGCTTCCATAAACTGGTTATTCTAAAGTCACGGCTATTTTATTTTCTTATAAAAATTGACATTTTGTGGGCACCTGCGTGGCTCAGTCGGTGAAGCATCTGCCTATGGCTCAGGTCATGTTCCCAGGGTCCTGGATTGATTCCCTATCTGGCTCCCTGCTCAGCGGGGAGCCTGCTTTTCCCTCTCCCTCTGCCTCTGTTCCTGCTCATGTTCCTTCTCTCTCTGTATCTCTCTGTCTCAAGTGAATAAATAAAATCTTTATTGACTTTTTGCTTTCTGTGCTGTCCCTTTCCATGAGCTCCTTACTATTCTTGTTCACCTAACCCCAATTCTCAGATACTTTCTTCTGAGTGGTTCAGAATCTGTACCATATTTTAAGTTTGATTAACAGAGAGGAAGAAAGCTTGTGAAAATATTCATCTTTGTCTGCAGTTAAGCCAGATAGAAAGACATAACTAGAAACAAGGAGAGTAAATGTATCCCAGAGCATGTTAGATGCAAACAGAAATCCCTAATATGTTTTCCCATTAAGCAAAATAATTTTGGAGGAATAATTTTATCATTAACTTAATTCTGAAGTTCTCATTTTTTGCTCTTCCTTTAAGTACAGGCAGAGCTGTGTCTGCAGCATTTCACCACATATTGGCACACACCTCTAGTGAACATTGGCCATTTATGACCATTTACATGTTTTCATTATTACGAGCATCTCTCCTGACCCTGTAATAAATTGTCACTCAAGCAGGTCTTTCAGAAAGCCTATTCCTCTGTAGCAAAGCCCTGCAGCAGATCTGAAGATAATACATTCATGGTTTATGTTTCTCTATCTGCTCCACCTTCAGAGAAGGTCCTAGTCTTTTTTAAAAAAATTACTTACTCATGTGTTTGAAGTGTCACTGACACACAATGTCTCATTCATTTCCGGTATATGACACAGTGATTCGCCAAATCTGTACGCTATGCTCAGCACCAGTGTAGATACCATCAGATGCAATTCTGGTCTTACATATGTGCTAAAACTGTGTGGTGTTGGGGAAAACCAGACTCCTCGAGGCCCCGTAATAATAAAAGCACATTGAGACAGTTGAGTCAACTGTCACAGCTGAACTTAAAATCAGAAAGCATGACACACGATGATAACACGAGAAGTGCCTGGGATCCAGGATCAGACAGTCTTTCTGTAATAAGAGGCAAGCAGTCTAACCCCGGGCCATCAGTGCCCAGGACCACAGCAGCCTTGTCTCTCCAAGCACCATAGAGGCACCCCCACCGTGCCCTGCCTAGTCTTATTCTGACCCTTAATGGTGGAAATACTGTATTTAAAAGGTAAGGATTCACTATGTATGTACACGTCTAACTATCCCTAACCCTCACTCCCTCAGGTACAGAAAGACTCACTTCTTTATAAGTAAGAATCCTCGTATTATGATTAGAACACTTTTCTCTTCTTTCCTCTCTTCTTCCCTTCTTTTAATGTGCATACTATTTCCCTTCTATTCATTTTGACATACTTCCTTCAAAATTAGCCCTCAGTGAACATTAACCAAAGGTTTTTGAAGTCATTAATAGCTTTAATCACTGCCACCCACAGTCACTCAACTAGAAACATGAGATACCATTTTGTTCTTCTTTTTTTTTAAAGATTTTATTTATTTATTTGAAAGAGAAAGAGAGAGAGAGTGAGCAGGTGGGAGACAGAGAGAGAATCTGAAGCAGACTCCATACCGAGCACAGAGCCCGAGGCAGGACTCAATCCCAGGACTGCAAGATCATGACCTGATCTTGAGTCCAAATCAAGAGTTGGACACTTAACAAATGACCCAGCCAGGTGCCTCATTTTCTTCTTAATAAAAATGGGAGTAATCATGATATTTACATCAATATTATCAGCATCACCATCATCAAGATCATTTCTTAAACATCTACCAAGTAATTGTTTTAAGAGTATTGTAAGTCCTATCTTGGTCCAAAAATATTTTAGTCCAAATTATCAAGTTGATTATTTTTTTCTTTTTTTAAAGATTTTATTTATTTATTTGAAAGAGGGAAAGAGAGGGTGAGTGGGGAAGGAGGGAGAGAGGGAGAGGGAGAAGCAGACTTCCTGGCTGAGCAGGGACCCCTAGGACTGGATCCCAGAAGCCAGGGATCATGACCTGAGCCAAAGGCAGATGCTTAAGTGACTGAGTCACCCAGGCACCCCAAGTTGATTAAATTTTTCAAAAGCAAACATAAAACATCTTTAGGCAGCACCTGATAATTTATTTAATAAGATGCCTTCAAATAAACTGAAAATCTTCTATTGCAATTCCATATATCTCCAAGCACTCTATACAAATTGGCATTCAGTAACATGTCTGGACAGCAGTCATTAAATAATACCCCATTTTCCAAAAACTCATTTTCATCTATCTCTCTCAATTTTTAGAATTACTCTCCCTCTCAAAGACTGAAGTAAAGATATTTATAGCTTCCCTGGTAGATATTTAAAAATTTTTTTTCAACCCTATCTTCAATACCTGGGGATGTTTTTGTTTCATGTGCTGCCCAGTAAAAGCAAACACACAGCGGACCAGTTACTGTTGCATACACTTCATAGATAATAACTTATTAAGTCCTTCTAACTCTGTGAGTTAACATCAGCCTCATCATACAGAACACGAAGCGAGGCATGGGAAGGTTGACCAGCTGCCGGAGATTATACAGCCAGGTAGTGCCAGATCTAGCATTCAAACCCAGCAGTCAAACTGCACAGCTTACTTTCCTTTCTTTCAAGATTTTATTTATTTATTTGAGAGAGAGAGAGAGAATGAGCATGAATGGGGTGAGTGGCAGAGGGAGAGGGAGAAGCAGACTTCCCCCTGAGCAGGGAGGCTGATGTGGGGCTCCATCCCAGGACCCCAGGATCATGACCTGAGCCAAAGGCAGACGCTTCACCGACTGAGCCCCCCAGGTGCCCCTGCACAGTTTACTTTCTTAACCAAGCTGCTAAACATGCTTAGATTAAAGTACAAAACGATAATGGACTGAAGCAGCTTTTTGATTGTGACCTAATTTAATTCTTCAATGCAAGGCCAGTCTGTGAGGTGGGGTAGATTACCTTCTGTGAGCTTCACTTTTTTTTTTTTTTTTAGTACATGCATATTCATTTTTAATTTTTAGGCTGAATTTTGATGACTCTAAAAATATAATGCAATGAGTCTATTAAATGTTTCAAGAAGAAAGCTGCGAAGTGGATAGATTGGATCCTGTTTCATAAAATACAATACCTCTGTCTTATCCCATCATTAGAAGAATATGGGAATGAACCATACTGAGGAACAGGATAAAAAGTGACTGGAGGAGAGACAGCCCTGGGCTGCAGTAGAGAATGGCAAGGAGAAGGGAAAGCCAGCATCTCTGTATTTCCTACAATCCAGATGGCTGTGTTACAAGAGGAAGTCTCCTTCATGCTATAACTCACTACAGACTCTCAGGAGGCATGGGCCCAGACTGAGAATAAAGGGATCCTCTAGAGAGGTAATTCTAGATTTATTAAAAAAAAAAAAGTAAAAATGCAACTATCAAAGTTTTCCAGGAAATATGACAGAGTATTGTTTACAGGAAAGGCTTTCTTGCGTCAACTTGATCTACAATTTTATCTCACAGATCAAAATCTAATGTTGCCCCAAATATTACTGAATGGGATAGCAGGTTATTTGAACTGAATTGTCTGATTATTGCAACTCATGCTGGCGTCATGCTTGCAACTGACGGAGAAGTCCAAGAAGTAAGGTATAGTTTTCTACAACAACAGAATGTTGTGTTTTATTTAAAATACTTAATATAATGTCTATGCAATTGCTGATGTTGTTACATATGCTCCTTATGAAACTTCTCTTGATCACATGTTCATGCCCAAATGCCTATATTAGATTAAAAACCTGTTAATTAAAAGAAAGTTGTCTTGCTTATTTCTTTTTTTTTTTTTTTGGTATATTTGCCTAGGATGTGGCACAGGGCTTTACACAAAATGGGTGTCTGATAAATATTTTTTCATTGATAAGCAGTGAAATGTTTAGAAATAGGTAACTTTGTAACTAAAAGCTAAGAAGAATACATATTCATTACTTTGTCTTTGAAAGTAATCTAAATGTAGAATATGATTTACACTAATAAACTTGCAAACATTCTTCATGGGAACCCCTGCTGTTCTAATCAAGAGAGCCAACATTAAGGAAGAAAAAAAAAAAAAAAGGAAAGATCTAGGTAGACTGACTCTGGTGTAAACTTTATCTCTGAGGATCTCTTCTGTCATTTAATCTCATTTAATCTAATTATACACAGTAGTCTTATGATCATATTAAAAGTTTTCCTAATGAAGAGAGGAAGTAATCCACATCATCTATTTTTTTAAACCCCCCACAAAAACAAAAAACAGGGATGAAAATAGATTAAGCCAAGCTATCACTAAGATATCTGATCAATGTATTCATTGTTCTCTTTTTTTGTTGTTCACTGTTTTCATTTAACTTCCCTTTAATCATTGAGCACATTTACTATATATGTCCTTTAGATTTTCATTTCATTTCCATTTTCCTATATAAAAAAATATGAGATGTATTGAGAAAATTACCAACCGCTGTTTTACTTTGAATCAATGTTGTTTAATTACGTTTTCCACAGCTATTAAAAACCATCAACAGGTTTTTCAATAAAGTAAGGCTGAAATGAAGTATTTTTTAGGACACCAAAGTTCACCATTTATTTGCATTCATACATTCATTCATTCCTTTTAACTGTGTTTTCATTTTCAACAAATGATGTTCCAAAAGGACTTGAAGCATGTCAGAAACAGTGCCAAGACCTAGACTCATGTTACAATAACCTCCCTTAAAAGCTAGAGTTGGAGAAACTATTTGGACCACAGGCAGATAAAACATTCTATTGTAGGATCTTACATATACCAGATGGACTCATTTACCGATACTATACCACAATAGATAAGTGACATAAAAACAATATATAGATTTGAGATGGAAAAATGGGACAAGCTTTGGAAAGGGTCTCTAAAATTACTTCCATGTCACTATAGCAGGATTGAGAGATATGATGACCTTCCAAAACAGAAAATTATAGTCAGAATGTGAGACATGAAACTTCTTGTCAGGTGGAAAACAGGAAAATCTCTGGCACCTAAAGTCACAAATAAATCAATGTATACATTTAAAAGCCAACATTTTCCATAAAGTGAAAAGAGCTGAGCTACTTAATATGCTGGAATTTCTACAACTAGTTAATTCTTAATGGCTCTCTGAAAAAATACTGAGGATATTTTATAGATAACAATGCTGTCATTCAGAGAGATGAAATCACACAGCTAATAAAGACATGTAATTTAAATTCAAGTTTATCTGATGAGTTCGCTTTTTCCTCTAAGCTAGTAGGCACTAGCATTTTGAGATTTCACAGATCAGTAAAATGTAGTCTGATACTCTTCTCTAACATGACAAAGAGCAGTGTAAGATTGTGATTATAAAAAAAAAAAAACCAGAATTAGAGATAATAAATAAGCAACCATCAAATATCAATGTATGTTCTTGAGGTCTCATGTTGATTTTCTGCTTCTCAAAAGACTGAAATTTCTGTGTGTTCCTTCTTGCATTTTTTTTTAATTTATTTATTTGACAGACGGAGATCACAAGTAGGCAAGAGAGGCAGGCAGGGAGAGAGAGGAAGAAGCAGGCTCTCCACGGAGCAGAGAGCCCGATGTGGGGCTCGATCCAAGGACCCTGGGATCATGACCCAAGCCGAAAGCAGAGGCTCTAACCCACTGAGCCACCCAGGTGCCCCTTCTTGCATTTTTTTAAAGACTTATATATTTGACCAGAGGGAGAGCACAAGCAGGGGGAGCGCCAGGCAGGGGGGCAGAGGGAGAGGGAGAAGCAGGCTCCCTGCCCAGCAAGGAGTCCAATGGGAATCCAAGGAATCCCAGGACCGGGGATCATGACCTGAACCGAAGGCAGACGCTTAACCGACTGAGCCAGCCAGGCATCCCCTTGCATTTGTTTTTCATAGGTTTCCCCAATATGTGTCATTTACACACAAGAATTTAGAAATCCCTCTCAATGTATATGTATGAGAACTTTGTTTAAAAACAAAATTGATGCATTACTTGCTAGTATAAGTCACTGAGTTATTATAATTGATTTAATCAAGCTTTCATTAAACCGTTTATCCACAGAACCAGGTAAGAATGAAGTAAGTTGAGGGGCACCTGGGTGGCTCAGTGGGTTAAGCCTCTGCCTTCAGCTCAGGTCATGATCCCAGGGTCTTGGGATCGAGCTCCACATCAGGCTCCCAGCTCAGCAGGAAGCCTGCTTCTCCCTCTCCCATCCCTCCTGCTTGTGCTCTCTCTCTCGCTGTCTCTCTCTCTCTGTCAAATAAATAAATAAATAAAATCTTAAGAAAAAAGACTGAAATACGTTGAGTTCTAAAACTTGCCACTAATTTTCTCCCAATTATGTGTGTGTGTGTGTGTGTGTGTGTGTGTGTAGTTACATTAACTGTAAGCCATAACCTCATGCATATGAAACAGACGATGAAGGAGAAGATGATTAGGAGTCCAAAACCCCACAAATATGTACTGTTCGATATTGCTTGGACTGATCATATGGTTTTATAGATATAAAGGTAAAAATAAAGGTAGCTGTGTTACAAACCCTAAAAGACCCATGAGCTGTGACGTTCCAGCTTCCTCCACTGAGGTCCTCTTGTAAACCCACCACCGAGCTTGAGGACTCTACCCAACAAACTCTAAGTGTTGTTATGTTTCCATGTAAGATTCTCACTACAGTGTGGATATCCGTAATTGGATAGTCAACTGTGGTTACCAGTTATATCAAGATGATAACAGCATCTGTACTTTGTATACAACAAAGAGGCTTTGTAAATACATACTAAGATGATGAAATATATACATATATGTGTGTATACATGTATATGTATATATATGTACACACACACATACACACATACACACATATATATATATATATATATATATATATGAAATGATGGCTTACAGTTACATGTTCAAAGTTTTTAAAGTTAATCTTTCCCAAATAACTTTAAGTCTTCTGAGACAAAACTGTTAGGCCATGTAAAGATAATGAAATGCTGGATTTTTTACCAACCAGATGTATGTTAAATGTGTCTGAGTCAAAATGGTTCAACAGTAAAATGTCTGATGCACTTTGTCCCTTGAAAATTGAACTATTCATATTTTTTAAAAGATTTTGTTTATTTATTTGACAGAGAGAGACACAGCGAGAGACGGAATACAAGCAGGGGCAGTGGGAGAGGGAGAAGCAGGCTTCCCACCGAGCATGGGGCTCGATCCCAGGACACTGGTGATCATGACCTGAGCCGAAGGCAGAGGCTTAACCCACTGAGCCATCCAGGAGCCCCTATTCATATTTTTGAACTGACCTTTCTCTCAAACTTTCCCAACAGGAAATCAAAATAAGAGATAATGATTAGTAATTGTTTCACCTTCTGCATTTAGAAAGATTAAATTCTCTGAGATTGTTATTTCCTTACTACTAAGAAAAAGGTTTTCTTTGTTATAATAAACGTGTCCCTCCTCTTATTACGCCTTCACATTCAATCCCAAGGTACACACAAGAGAAGGAAAACTTTCGTAAACCCCGTGGAAAGAGCGTTGCAGATAGAGAAACTTTAATCCGGAGCATCTTCATCGTTAAAACATGCAGGCACTGAGACTAACCTGCTGAGAGCAGAGGGGGACGGAAGTGGCTGGAAAAATCAGGTATCCCCATAGCAGGAAGGG
Organism: Mellivora capensis; assembly: GCA_004024625.1. Lineage (NCBI taxonomy): Eukaryota > Metazoa > Chordata > Mammalia > Carnivora > Mustelidae > Mellivora > Mellivora capensis. The sequence goes on along the minus strand of PISX010018209.1, from coordinate 11,504 downwards.
TAAGGAAGGGTAAGACACTTCTGCAGCCCAGAACTCAGCCAGCCTTGCAACCACACACCTTCCATGGAAAAGGAGAACTCTCCATGAAACTCTATCATCAAACTGCAGTTCTAGGGAAGAAAAGTTTTATTTTCAAAGAAATGCCAAGGGTATCTCTAAATATGCTCTATCTACCTTTTCCATTTTCTCAAGAGTCACTCAACATAGGTATGTTATCATTTTTTCCCTTTGTTGATCAAATTTATTTGGCAATTTTCTCTTAAGGATTCAAGATGCTGCTCCCACACTGATGCAACAAAGACTTTCAGAAATTTTGAAAACCACAAAGATCAAATGGCAAAACTCACTGAAAATTAAAACTGTGAAAAATAAGGGAGAAAAAAAAAACTAAAGAAAAAGTCTATGATGGTCGAATTGGGAATATAATATTTAATGTTTTAAACCACTGATCATCAACCCTGTTGACAACTGAAAATGCATCCAATTATCTTTGTTTTTCTCAAAATAAATTCAATTTTAATTCACATTAATTTAAAGCAGAATCATTTGTCACAAGTGGGAAGACTCAGTGGAAACAAAGGACAAGGGGCACAAAGGGCCCATGCTCCCCCGTGGGTAGTAAAGAACAATGCAGGGACATGACCAGCATGGGATCAACACAGAGTCAAACAGTGTTGTCAGTCTCAGTTCAGGTCATTCCAAGTCCTGACAACTGGTTCACACAGAGAGAGGACCTGGAAGGAGATAAGAATTCCCACCAGTGGGGTAAGAGGGCACTGCTCACTTATTAAGACCAAATTTTAACTATCAGAAGTAGAATAAGTATAAAAGATTTTTATAAATCACTGTGAATGTTTAAAATATAAATAGTGTGGCAGTATTCTGCAATATTTTATTGACACTCCTCATCCCCTTATTCTCCCATCACTTCCTCTCCAACTGCACAGCAGGGTCTCCTTTGGCAGCATAGTGGCAAGGCCCTCTGTGGTACCGTAGGTGTCCACAGTACAATCTCTACTTACAAGGCCACAGTACGGTAAGGGCAGATGATAAATAATGAGACTGTAAACATAAGTATAATAAGCATTATATTAGGATGCCCTGGGAATGCATGGAAGAGGTTCCTAACCCAAACAGAAGAGGAGAAATATTTTGGAAAAGTATTCTCTAAGGGAAGGGAAAAGCTTTGTCAAACAGCAGCAACATTAAATAGGAAGGCAAAAGCATAAAAAGGAGTGAAATGAGTCTCAGGAATCACACATAGTTTCCCAATTCTGTGTGATTGAAATAAAAATCAAACAAACTAAAACAAAACATGAAAGATCAAAGATGTCCACAGATATTATTCCTTCCACTAAGAAGTGGAACCTGATTTCCCTCCCTTTGAAAATAGACTGCCCTTCTGATGTCCTTGGCCAACAGGATACTACTGATGTGACCTCCTGGGATGCTTGAGGTTAGGTCATAAAAAACACTGCAGATCCCCCCTGCCTCTTGAAACAGTCACTCTTTGGGAAGCCAGGCACTGTTACCACCATGCAGTGAGGAAGCTAAAGGTAACAACATTAGGTGGAAGAGAGACACAGATCTGACCAGCCAGAGCTGTTTAGCCATCCCAGCAAAGGCACCAGACATGTCGGCTGGGAAGCCTTCCTTGTCATTCCAGGTCTAGGATCATGACGTAAGAACCAGAAATCCAGATGAACACCAGGCAGAATATAACCCCAGGTAAAGCCTTCCAGTGATCTCCAGTTCTCAGGCACCTTAGCTGAGACTTCCATCATCACCTAGCAACTGTTCCTGCTAAGCCCTCTCCAAATTCCAGACACACAGAAAGAAATGTGAGCTTAATAAAATAGGTGTTGTTTATGCCACAAAGTTTTGGAGCGGTTTGTTGCACAGCAACGGACAGCGACGCAGACATGGCAATGAGAAGAAACCATCTGTGAGGTTACCTGTGGTTACAGTGGGAAGAGCCTGTCCCCCTCCAAAGGTGTCTGAGAGCTCTCTCAGAGCAATGTGGAATGACGGAAGGATCAACTTATATAAGACAGTGGGTACAGAAATGGGAAGTCGCTCTGTAGATGATTTACAAAGGCAGACTGAGGAGGAGTCTAGTGTTGAGAGGGAAACGACACAGGAGGCTGTCCTTGGTCCTTGTGTTCAAGGTAGGGAGGCACTGAGCTGGCAGTAGAGAACATCCATCTGTGGTAGAAGGTTCCACATCTGAAGGCTCACACCATGGTGATGGGCCAGTGAGACTCCTCCATGATACTCCCTGCAGGTGTGGGGTGGGGGATATAAGGATCCTGAGGCTGATGGAAAGCATTGTGGGAATGGAAGGGAATTAGAGACAGCAGGAAGGCCAAGTCTTTGGGGGAGGGGCAATCTTTGAAGTAGGGCTTGAAGAACACAGGTTAAAGACAGCCACTGGAGAAGTGGTACAAATAGAAGGAAGATCTGAGCAGAAGGGAGGAGCTGGTGAGGCCTTGGAAGACTCATGCTTAGAATACAAACACATTACTTTCAGACATTTAACCCATTTAACCCATTGATTAGAAATGGACTGGAACCAGAGAAGCTAAAAGTATGAAAGAGAAATCAAATAATATTGCAATAACATAGGATAGCACACATTTCAATCATCTCATTTTTAACTTTAAAGCCTAAATGAGTATAGCTACGATTCAGTTTGCTGAACTGGTATCTCATTAGGGGAGAGCAGTGTTATTGTTTTGATTTTTTGTTTTTGTTTTGTTGGGGGCTTTTTGGTTGTTGTTGTTTTGATTTGTTTTTTCCCCAGTGCACAAATTATCTATATTACTGATATTCATGGTTGGAACTACTAAAACACGTTCCCTAATAAGACTAGCAAGAAACCGAAGTCTAATGCAAGAAACTGAAGTCACAGAAAGCAGGCAGTTTAAGTCAACTTTGTTTATAACCTTTTAAGATTACTTTAAAATTATTATAGAACAAAATGAAAGTAAATTTTTGGCTGGAACAAAATCAATACAACAACATTAAAAAGTAAAATGGGATTATTGTTGAGATATATTACTTAAATTAATAAAAAACAATAACATTGTGAAGATATATTAATTAAATATTGCTGCATATTTTCTTTCTAACTGCTGCAATATTCAGGTTCATGTAGAGGAGTGAGTCTGAAGATCAGTTCGGTGTCACTAACCACAGGACAGAGTGAGGGGGAGAGAAAAGAAGAGTGACACACGGAGATGGGGGCAGAAAGAAAAGACCCTTTTCTTTGTTTTACTTCTTCTTCTTAAAGAAAGATTTATTCTTATTTTAGAGAGATAGAGCGCCGCACAAGTGTGGGGAGGAGAAGAGGGAGAGAACCCCTTTTTTTTTTTTAATGATTTTATTTATTTGACAGAGAGAGAGAGATCACAAGTAGGCAGAGAGGCAGGCATAGAGAGAAAGGGAAGCAGGCTCCCTGCTGGGCAGAGAGCCTGATGTGGGGCTCAATCCCAGGACTCTGAGATCATGACCTGAGCTGAAGGCAGAGGCTTAAACCACTGAGCCTAGGCTTGATCTCAATACCCTGAGATCATGACCCTAAGATTATGACCCTGAGATCACGACCCTCAGATCACAACCCTGAGATTACGAACCTGAGATCATGACCCTCAGATCACAGCCCTGACCAAAACCAATAGTCAGAGGCTTAACCCACTGCACCACCCAGGTGCCCCTACTTTGCCTTTTAATTTAGTCAAGATGTTTGTCTTGGACTGGATATACTTATTACCTTGGTGGAGTTTCCTTATGATTTGAAATGATTATTTTTCCTTCCCTTTCAAATCCTTGAATGGTCTATGTAAGGGATCTGGGTGCAAAATAATCACCTCTTTGGTTATCAACGCTGTCAGTGAGGGATTAAAGGGAAGAATTCATTGGGAATTCCCGGGTTATCCTCATTGTTTACTGGTATAGTAGGGATAGAAGAAAACAGACAGCAGGTGATAGAGACCCTATGTATCATGTGTATCCTTATTGATGGGGGGACTGTATTATATTAGGATGCTCTGTACCTCCTGTCAAAATCTCCGTATCTTGTTATATTCGCCTATGGCCTATTTGAGTCCTGGCCCATCATATTCCTACAAAGAAATTCCTCTCTATTTTATTTTTCTTGTTTTATTGAAATATCACAATCTTTTCTCAGTCTCAACATGTAGGGCAACTTCTGAAACATACAAAAGAGTAGCGGGGGTAGGGGAAGAGGCAATGACTGAATGCAGGAGTGTACCGCTCACATATTCATCACATTTCTATCTTCTATCCATCTATTTTGGGGTTGTAAAAATAATGTGGTGCAACTGACTCTGTCATTTCTCATCCAAGGACATGCTAGTGATACATTAATAATAAGCTAAGAGAGTTTTTTCCTATTTATAAAATCAGTCACCATGATAATTTGTCACTGGGGAAATAAGGAACCTGTGGCGACCCTGAGAAGGCACCCCCGTCTGAGAGTCAGAGTGACTGCTCAGCACGTCCTTGAACACAAAGGTCTGCATGTGACAGCTTGGGACACTAGGTGCAAGTATTCATCATGTTGTCAACAGTTTAAATATAAACATGCTAGTTTTATACAGAACTACCATTATTTAACATTTTTAAAGACAAATAAAGCTTTTGGCCCTGCCGCCATTTAAATTCTTTCACTAAATTGGTTCTCAATAAAAGAAATATGCATCGGGGCGCCTGGGTGGCTCAGTGGGTTAAAGCCTCTGCCTTCAGCTCAGGTCATGATCCCGGGGTCCTGGGATCGAGCCCCGCATCGGGCTCTCTGCTCCGTGGGGAGCCTGCTTCCTCCTCTCTCTCTCTGCCTGCCTCTCTGCCTACTTGTGATCTCTGTCTGTCAAAAATAAATAAAATCTTTAAAAAAAAATATGCATCTACTATGTACTTACTTCAAGAAAAAAAAAAAACTTAAAAGAAAAAAATAAGAATATTTTCTTTAATTCCGTGGAAAATATTTACCATCTTTATAACCTCACCTTCTTTTGTTTTACACGTTTTCAAGAATGACTGTCTCTCCTAAGACACACCTTGATGTACAGATTTGTAAATATAATAAGAAATGTCAGGGTGCCTGGGTGGCTCGGTTGGTTGGGCGACTGCCTTTGGCTCAGGTCATAATCCTGGAGTACCAGGATCGAGTCCCACCTGCATCAGGCTTCCAGCTCCATGGGGAGTCTGCTTCTCCCTCTGACCTTCTGCTCTCTCATGCTCTCTCTCACTGTCTCTCTCTCAAATAAGTAAATAAAATCTTTTTTAAAAATGACAGATGATCTGTCTTCCCATATTTGAGACAAAAGGTTTTATAATGAATCCTGTGCTTTCGAGAGGCCTGGGTTACATTATAATGTCTTGGCACATTTTGAGGCAAGGTAAATCCTGGCACAAATCTCATTTATAAAAGAGAGAGGTACAAAAAACCAGACCCCTGATTAATATTGGAGACACAACAGTTCACAATCTACCCCTGGTTGTCAAGAGGCAATAGCATGACACCGAACTTAGCGCTGCTGAACTTCAAAATACCAAAGTTCCTTTTTATCTTTTATAGCCATTATGAAAATAGAATCTATTTATAGCAAGCAAGTTGTTATGACAGTAGGTTTAACCACAGGATCTTTAATTTGTAAGAATGAATCACATTGCTAAATTCAATTCAGCCAGCCATTCCTTAGTCCTTCAATTACTGTTGGCAACAGCAATTCTGTGGTTACCTAATGCAGCTTACAATGATATGCATTCTATGTGGAGACATGCTTTCTGTAAAGGCTCTATAGAATCCATCGTAATATCTCATTAAATGTGCAATCATCTTGGAGTCTAATGAGAGATTTCTTAATTCTATAAATGCTAATTTTACAATCTGAGAGAAAACAGTATAGCCTTTAATATCATCTTGGAAGAAAGTATTTAGTGCTAAGTTCCTAATGAGGGAACAGAAGACTGGCTGAGGACAAAGCAAAAGCTGACACCCAGCAACCTTCTCCAACCCCCACTCCTGGGTGGGACATATTGTGAGATTCTTTAGGAATCTCCCAACTATCTTAATTTTTTTTTAAGATTTTTATTTATTTATTTGACAGAGATCACAAGTAGGCAGAGAGGCAGGCGGGGGCCAGGTGGGAAGCAGGCTCCCTGCTGAGCCGAGAGCCCAATGCAGGGCTCAATGCAGGACCCCAAGATCATGACCTGAGCAGAAGTCAGAGGCTTTAACCCACTGAGCCACCCAGGAGCCCCCAACTATCATAATGTTAATATCTTGCTAGAGGGAAAAATGACCTTGACAACGGCAAGGCCTCAAGGCCTCCAGCATTTTGCAGGTCCTCTTTAGCATATTAAAGTTCTATTCAAACCTCCCTTTTCCCTCCCCCAACCCCCATGGTACATAACCTGCCATCCCTCATAACCCCAGGACTGTAGCTCTTTCTGCCCAGGGGTCCTGTCACCCTTTTAATAAACCACCATTTTGCACCAAAGATGTATCAAGAATTCTTTCTTGGTCATAGGCTCCGGAACTCACCCAACTGAACCTCACATATTCTAAAACTTCCCAGAAACATTTAACATTATTGAAAGTAAGAAACCCAGATTACAACAGTATACTTTCAATCTAGGGAGATCATGGAAAGCTACATGGGGAAAAAAGATTGGAAAAACTAACCATTATCAATGTCATTTTCAAATTTTCAGTTTTCAATGTTTGCTAATTTTCTCTGAGTAAGTATTCACTGTGAAATCAAAGAGAAATACGGCTATTCCTACAAGTTATTCATGAATATCGAATTTTAGTTAAATCTGACCTTAAAAACCCCGTGAAGTAATAAAATCCTTGAGTTATCTAAATGTATAATTTACATTCCTCCATCCTTATTTATTCTAATATCTGAGTGGTTTTTCACATTAAATAAATTTATATCTGAGGTTTTCAAATTTTATAAGTTCGTATCTGAAGTTTTATATCTCCTTAAAAAGAAAAGAAAAAAAATAGCTACTATCTGTATAAACATTAGATTTCAGAGCACATGTGATTTTTAAAAATGCTTATTCTGTTAACATGGAGGACATTAGGAGAAGGAAATGAAAAGTGAATTGGGGGAAATCGGAGGGGGAGGAAAATCATGAGAGACTGGACTCTGAGAAACTGAAAGTTTGGGAGGGGAGGTTGGTGGGGGGATGGTGGTGAGTATTAAGGAGGGCACATACTGCATGGAGCACTAAGTGTGGTACATAAACAATGAATCTCGGAACACTGAAAAAGTATAATAAAATTTAAAAAAATACTCTGTTTACCTTAGAGTTCTTCAGAGAAGACTAAAATGCTTTAAAATAACAAACAATTCTTTCTTAATAGAGAAGATTTGCTAGATTTCAGTCCTAAGATTTATGTAAATAAGGAAAATGTTTACACATCCTTTTTGGGGGAAAGGGAACATATTCTAATAAAAAAAAAAAAAGAAACTTACTCATTTAAATATCTGAAAGTTACTCCCAAAATTTGTTGAATAGCATTTTATGCATTTGTGGAGTAAACATAAAGCCATGTTATTATGATGGGGGTACTATGTGAGGTTTAAAAAAAAGTTGATTATCGATATAAATATTTGTCATAATTGTAAGTTTAACTTCTTTGTGCTCTTAATCAAAGGCTAAGAAATCTTTCAAATATAAGCAGTAATTAGCACTTTATAACTTAAAAAAGGCATTTAATATGATTGTTGCAGTCAACATCCTGTTGGTAGAAAAATGGTTATTGTGTTTGAATGCATTATTAGAGAATTACTGAATCCCTATTTCAAATATGCTTTGAAAACATAATGCATGATGTCCATAAGCTATATAATACAAGGACTTTTCTTTTAAATCATTATAAATACATAAACTAAAAGAGAAAAAAAATCATTTTTTGTACCTAAAGGAATTTTTTTCCCTTAAAATCAAGGGAATACTGAGTATTTATGTCCTTAGGAATCATTTGAACTTAAGTTTGTTAATTTAATCTTGTGAAGATTTATACCAATAACTTGTTATTAAGTTAAAATAAAAGTCAATTAAGAAGAGAAATGAACAAACAAAAGATAAATAGAAGGATACATTTTTAAAATCTTTTTTTTTTAATTTTATTTATTTATTGAGAGAGATCACAAGTAGGCAGAGAGGCAGGCAGAGAGAGAGAGGGAGAAGGAGGCTCCCTGCTGAGCAGAGAGCCCGATGCAGGGCTCGATCCCAGGACCCTGAGATCATGACCTGAGCTGAAGGCAGAGGTTTAACCCACTGAGCCACCCAGGTGTCCCAGAAGGATACATTTTTTAAATTTCTACTCACTGCATATAAAAGTTACCAAGATTTAATCATATGAACATTCCCTAAAATTCCCTTAAATTTTCTCATAATTAGAGACAATCCTTGATCACAATATAGGTTATGGATTAGATTCCTAGATTAGCTCTTTTCTACATCTAGCATAATAGTAAAACATCAAATCCAAATGATTCATGCAGTTCATCCCTGGATATCTTACCTGAGAATGATACACAGGACAAGACATTTCATAAATGGTTGTTGAATTATTAAATAAATGCAACCCCTAAATTTTTGTAAAGAAAAAACTTTGCCTATAATCCAATAATTTGAAGAAATCATTACCACACACTGAAGGGTTAGAAAAAGCTTGCTAATGTTGCATAATTTTTAATTATTTATTTTATTACAAAAGTTTTAAATTCTGTTGTATAGTTAACATTTGCTGTCACTTTGGCATGTTTCCTTCCAGTCCTCTCCCCTGGGCAGCATATGACACCAGATTCTAGAATACCGCGAGCAAGGCTCTTGCCTTGGTTTCCTGAGACTAGAGTTGGGTCCTGTCATCTATGAGCTGTGAGAACCAGGAGCAGTGACCTCACATTTCTTCACCACTCACATGGAGATGAAGACATCATCAACATGACAGGACCACTGGAAGACTGAGTGAGTGAACATGTGCATGATGTACAGTCATTATCGAGGAAGGCCGTGGACTCTACTTGGGAATGATGAGTCCACACTCCCTCAATCCCACCCAAAGACCTTTCTCAGTTCTGGATACCGAACCAGTGATCTAATGGACAGGCAGCCATTCTCAGGAAGGCAGACAGATTCTCCACTGACTATTCTGCATTAACAAGCTCTCGCTTTCTTTTTGTCTCGGTTTCCCAATCTTTAACATGGGCATGATTATATTTCTTATTAGTCTCCACAGTATGAAAGAACATGTGATAGAGGAGTGCCTGGGTGGGTCAATGGGTTAAGCCTCTGCCTTCAGCTCAGGTCACGATCTCAGGGTCCTGGGATCGAGACCTACATTGGGCTCTCTGCTCAGCAAGGAGCCCTTCTCTCTCTCTGCCTGCCTCTCTGCCTACTTGTGATCTCTCTCTCTCTGTCAAATACATAAATAAAATCTTAAAAGAAAAAGAATATATGATAGAACATTTAAGAATACTAGAAAGTTATCTTTTCCAAAGGTTTAGATTTACAACAAAATTGAGTAGATAGTGCAGAGTCCCCATACAACTCTCCTGCAGTTTCTGTTAACAACACATACATTTGTTACCATTGGCGAACTGATACTGATACATCATTATTAACTGAACTCCATAATTAACTCAAATTTCCTTAGTTTTTACCCAGTATCCTTTTTCTGTTCTAGTATCCCATCTAAGATACCACATCACCCTTTGTAAAATACACATTACGTTTTGTTTCCTTAAATGCCTCTTGATAATGTTGTTGGTGACCTTGACAGTCTTGAGGAATATGGGTCACTACATTGTACACTGCCCTTCAACAAGAATTTGTCTGGTTTTTTTTTTTCTTTTTTCATGACAAGACTGGAGTTATGGATATGGGGGGTCTAGGTCTTTAATTAAGTCTTTCTTCATTACATCAATTACTCCTCCCTTGCTATTTTCAGGGAATCAGCACCCATGATTTATAAGGTCATTTTCTTCCTGTAAGATAATATTTTAAAATTGTACATTAAAACTGTCTTTTAAGATGTACCAGTATTTCTAAACTGACTTGATATTCGGATTAATCACTATAAATTTAAAAAACTTATGAAGTGCTAAAGTTTTTCTAATACATTAAATTCTCATAGTGGCCAAAAGGTAGAACAGCGTATCTTTATTTTCAAAAAGATGAACATGGGCTCTGCAGTTATGTTGAGCTGCCCTTGGTCACACAGCTCACAGTCAGCAGAACTAGGACAGAAACTTGCCCACTTCTGTTTTTAATCACTACATTACACAGCATTTTCAGTGTAAGTGAGCCTCGTTTTTCTTTTCTTTCTTTTAAATTTCTTCTACTTCTCCAATATTTAAAACTGATTTAATACTAAATTTAGCAATGGGCAAGATTTATATGGTATAATTTCCTCGAAAATAGGTGTTTTATTACTCTCCAAAGAATACCCCTTCTCAGTTTTTGACTTAAAGGAAGAAGAGCAAATAATTGAAGACCATTTATTTGACACAGACTATATTTGAAATTAAATATTAAGGAGACATGGAGATATTGAAGTAGGAAATAACCTACCTTCAAGTTTCCGCAAAGTTTGAATGACAGGTTGGAAGTAATGAGTGTGCCTGATGGATTTTTTTTCCCCCATTTGGACAATTTTTAAGAATGTAGTCTGAAATACCATAGATGTATATAAAAGGCATAAAAATTTAAAGAAAGCCAGAGCACCCATCATATAGCTGAAGAAGAAAAATTAATTTTTAAAATCATTATATAGTCAGCAGCTCTCCTTAGCTGCATTATTCCCCCTCCCTATTGTGCACCTCACCCTTCAGTTTGTTCATTTAAGGCTATCATTCGGACAACTTTCTTAATTTTATTTTATACGTAGCTATCGAAGACACTGACTCTTGCACACTATAACTTTATATAACTTTAAACTTCTTTAAAAATTCTTCTACATCCTTCCCTCCCTCTCTTCCCCCCTGTGTGTGTGTATATTCATAAGTCTTCCTTTGTCTTTTTTTTTTTTTCAGCGTAACAGAGTTCATAGTTTTACACCACACCCAGTGCTCCATGCAATGCGTGCCCTCCACAATAACCACCACCTGGCTCCCCCAACCTCCCACCCCCCGCCCCTTCAAAACCCTCAGGTTGTTTTTCAGAGTCCATAGTCTCTCATGGTTCATCTCCCCCCCAATTTCCCTCAACTCCCTTCTCCTCTCCATCTCCTCATGTCCTCCGTGTTATTTGTTATGCTCCACAAATAAGTGAAGCCATATGATAATTGACTCTCTCTGCTTGACTTATTTCACTCAGCATAATCTCTTCCAGTCCCATCCATGTTGCTACAAAAGTCTGGTATTCATCCTTTCTGATGGAGGCATAATACTCCATAGTGTATATGGACCACATCTTCTTTATCCATTCGTCTGTTGAAGGGCATCTTGGTTCTTTCCACA
>PISX010018208.1:0-41282 GCA_004024625.1 Mellivora capensis | reverse complement strand
TACACCACACCCAGTGCTCCATGCAATGCGTGCCCTCCACAATACCCACCACCTGGCTCCCCCAACCTCCCACCCCCCGCCCCTTCAAAACCCTCAGGTTGTTTTTCAGAGTCCATAGTCTCTCATGGTTCATCTCCCCCCCAATTTCCCTCAACTCCCTTCTCCTCTCCATCTCCCCATGTCCTCCGTGTTATTTGCTCCATCAGAAAGGATGAATACCAGACTTTTGTAGCAACATGGACGGGGCTGGAAGAGATTATGCTGAGTGAAATAAGTCAAGCAGAGAGAGTCAATTATCATATGGTTTCACTTATTTGTGGAGCATAACAAATAACACCATGTGAGTTTTTATCAAAATAGGTTTTGATTGGCAAATGTTAAACTTAGGTACATAAAATTCTTGCAAATGGAGTTAATAAGTTGAAATAAAGGCTTGGTATTTTGAAACATGTTCTCCAAGGGGCGATTTCCCCAGCCTATTGCTGTTTTTTATTTGGTTCTAGGTATAGGAAGGCATAACCTGCAGGCCCCTGTATGTCCCTGTGGATCTCAGGGGTGGGCAAGGCCCGAATACTGTCTAGAAAGTATCAAGGATTCAGCATATGTATGTTAAGTTGGTTGTTTATAGCACAATAAAAACTAACATTTATTAACCTTGATTTTCTCATATGAAAACTTGGTATTACAGTACCAACTGCTACCTCACTTCAGAGAGATGCTCTGAGTAGTAAATGAGATTAACAGATGGGACTTTTGTTTATTACTAAAGAATTCTAGTCAAAGAGGTGATTAATTCTAACATTGCTTTCCTGTCTTAGCATATTCCGTTTTCTAGGAGAACATGGTTGACACTTAAATAAGCAGATGATATTTACATGAGGCCTAAGTCTGAACCACATCTCTATGCTATCAATTATATTTGGGAAATTGGTTTCTGAACTTTTTAAAGATTTCATTCATTTACCCGACAGACAGATCACAAGTAGGCAGAGAGGCAGGCAGAGAGAGAGGAAGGGAAGCAGGCTCCCCGCTGAGCAGAGAGCCCGATGCAGGACTCAATCCCAGGACCCTGGGACCACGACCCGAGCCGAAGGCAGAGGCCCCAACCCTCCGAGCCACCCAGGCGCCCCGGTTTCTGAACTTTTAAAGTGTTTTTCCTTCCATATAGCTCCCTAGATTCCTTTTGTTTGTTTGTTTGTTTGTTTTCTTTTCTATTTGAAATGATGATGTTGATTTTAGGTTTTCCAGGGCTTAGCACTTAATGGAAGAACACTGGGGAGGGCTGGGATGGAAGTGGATATCTGTCATGGCACATTTTATGTGTCAACTTGACTGGGTTATGAGGCGCCCAGATATTTTTCTAAACAAATTTCTAGATATGTCTGTGAGAATATTTCCAGATGAGATAAGCATTTGAATCTGGACTGAGTAAAGCATATTGTCCTCCCTGATACAGGTGGGCATCATTCAATCCACTGAGAACTTGAATAGAAAAAAAGGAAGAGAAAAGGAGAATTCACTTTCTCAGCCTGACTGCTTGAGCTATGCCATCAATCTTCTGCCCTCTGACTGGGACTTACGGCATCTTCTCTCCTGCTTCTCAGGTCTTTAGACATGGACGGAACCACCCCACTGACTTTCCTGGACCTTCTGCTCGTAGACAGTAAATCGCGAGACTTTTTAGCCTCCATAATCATCAAATGAGCCAATTCCTATACACACACACACACACACATATGGTATATAAAGGTATATATATATATATATGATACAAAGATACACACATATATATGATATAAAGATAGATATATAGATATATGTGGATATATATCTATATATAATATATATAATATATTATATAAAATATATAATATATACATATATACATACATATATATACATACATACTATATATACATATACATATGATACAAAGATACATATATATGAATGTGTGTATCTTTGTATCATATGTATATGTATACCTTTATACCATATGTGTGTATATATGTATATATTATATATATGCATATATTCTATATATATTCTATATATATTCTATATATTCTATATATATTCTATATATTCTATATATATATTCTATATATTATATTCTATATATATTCTATACATTCTATATATATTATATATATTCTATATATATTCTATATTATATACACATATATATAATATATAGAAATATAAATATATATATCTATATATATCTATCTTTATATCATATATATGTGTGTATCTTTGTATCGTATGTATATGTATACCTTTATACCATATGTGTTATATGTATATATTATATATATAAGAATATATATTATATATATAAATATAAATATATATAATTATATAGATATAGATATATATCTATCTTTACTATGCTAAAACAACCAATGTAACAAACATATATAGAATGCCTGCCACCTTCCAGGCCACATGCAGACTTCACCTCCACTGTCCAATGAGCCATATATTTTAGTTTTGTTGACTCTGAAGGGCCTCAAGATAGGGGAGCTAAACAGCGTGCCTTGGTGGCTCCGTCAGTTGAGTAGCCAACTGTTGAGTTCGGCTAAGGACATGATCTCAGGTCCTGTGATTGAGCCATACATTGGGCTCTGTGCTCAGCAGGGAGTCTGCTTGAGGATTCTCTTTCTGCTTCTTCCCCTGCTCATGCACGCTCCCGCTCTCAAATAAGTGAATCCAAAAAAAAAAAAAAGATGGAGGGGGGGAAATAGCAATGCCATCACTCCATAATATGTGTATACCATTGGTTCTGTTTTCTGTAGAAGCCTGTTTAATACACTATCCATTCTGGTCTATACAGTCATATGTAATGGCTTCTCCAGAAAGTCGGGACTGATATCTCATGCCAAGGTAACATTCTACTTGCAGATTCTTGGCTTTGTGATTTACACACATATACACACACGTATAATATTCCTGCTATTACTCTATCTGATAGCTGAGGTTCATCTTCAGTTGTGTGTCAAGAAAATACACATATATCACATAGACAGATAAAAAATCTTAGATAATTTCAGATAAGTATCCAGTGTGGTAAGCAAAACTCCAACCATGTAAGATTCTCGTCTAGTCTGCTTTTTAAAAATCTGTGATTTGTATGCCAAACAAGGAGAAGCTGAAGCTCATTTAAAGTCAAGGTAAATTACATCTGTTACTTCAACTGATATATCAGTCCTATCATTCTGTAAGAGAGGAAAATTCAATTAGTCTGACAGAACTTCACAAAGAAATTCTGATTATTACCTCTTTCCTTTTATATGTGTTCAAAATGATAGGCTGTTAAAACTTCGATTGAGTTTAATGGTAGTAAATTTTACCCCCTCCCCAAAAGAATCATTCTTGGTCAACCATTTTCCAACTTAAAATAGAAAGTCAAACACGCCGCTGGCACTTGTCCAGTGTTCAGGTTGAAGCGCCTTCGTAAGAAAGGACCTTTGTACATATCATTTCACTTTTATGCTAAACACTTTTCCTAAACGACAGAATAATGTAGTACTGTTCTATGACTCTAAACCAAAATATATTCTACTCAATTTATTTCAACTTTTTCTTCAAATATTATAGCTTTTCCATCAACGTGGTGGAAATTAGCAGAATATATACACTGCATTTCATATAATCATCTAATTGATTCTGAACAAAAGATTTAGGCAATATAAAGTGAGCAGCAGTGTCCAACAAGTTAGAAATAAAGTTTACTCTCAAAAGAAGAAACCCAAAAAGAAGGAAATAGAAAATACTTCTCATACTAGTCATATACAAAGAAAATCCACCCTAAGTCATGAAACATGGTGGTGATGTTGGAATGTCCACTTTCAATCAAGAAGACTAAAAATTTTGGGGAGCTGGAAAGATATGATAAAGTAAACAGAAAAAAGTAAATAAAGTGTAATTCTTTGTGATAATATTGAAAATATGTTTTAAAAGAATGACGGAAAATAACAGAGGTGGAATTGTCTGCCTTAGTACAGAAAGTGGAAGCTCAGAATGCAAGAATATAGTGATTGGAGAAGGCCACCAAAGGGTCTCCCGGTACACCCCTCTCTCTCTCTCAGGGGTGTACTCTCATGAAAGCATACCTAACAGACTTGATCAGGTTAGCTGCTCAGGTTATTTATCCCCTTCCTTTGTGACTGCTACATTCCCCAGGTGAGCCACTAGCTTCATATTAGCTCCTTATGTAGATATTCTTCAGGAAAGAATGTGCTGATCAATGAACATTGGTATTTGATCTACTTGTCTTTATAATTCACAATCCTCAATGTGATCCTCAATGTGGCTCAGTATTAGAATCATCTGGGAAATTTTAACTATGGATATCAGTATCATTCCAGACCAATAAAATCAGAATTCCCTGAAACTGGGTTTAAGCACTGACATTCCTTTTTTTTTTTTAACAGAGAGAAAAACCACAGATGGGTGTGGGAGTGTGGCAGAGGGAGAGAGAGAATCTTAAGTGGACTCCACGTCCAGTGTGGAGCCTGATGCCGGGCCCATTTCATGCCCTTGAGCTCATGACATGAGCCAAAATTAAGTCAGACACCTAACCGAATGAACCACACAAATGCCCCCATGTATTGACATTCTATACGTGAACCTCACAGCACTCAGTGTTAAGAACTTGAGCAATAGTTAAACTGGCAATTTGTCTTATACACCAGCCTCTTATCTCTGTGGTTTTTGTGTGTTGTCTTTTCATGATCAAATTCTATGAATTGGCAAAATTGAGATTTTGGATGTGTGACGATGAAGACCAGTCTTCAGACCTTTAGCTACTTAGAGAGTTGTTTTCTGAATCAGTAGCATTGGCATTATCTGTAATTCTTCCAGAAATTCAGAATCTCAGAAAAGACCCAAGACCTACTGAATCAGAATTTAGTTGATTCTTTTCCCCCATTTAAGTTAGAGAAGCACTGTGCCTTAATGTTTCTCAAAGTACAATTCTTACACCTTTATATCTGAATAATGTTACAAATGTACATTTCTGAGTCCCACCCAGACTGAAAACAATGAGTTCGGACTCTGCCTCTAGGCAGCTTTCCACTCTGACTACTTTGTCACCTCTTTGTCTTTCATCATCAATAAATATTTTAAATACTTCTCAGAGACACAGATAACCATGAATATGAACTATTTAAAATTAATCTAGTCCAAAAATACTAGAATAGTGGCAATTCTCTCTTTGATAAATCTACGCTGTTACTCAGCCACTTAGAAACCAGCATGGCAATAAAAGTAGTTACTAAAAAAGAATAGGAAAAATATTTTTTAAAAATATTTTACACTTAAAAAATCTGTCACTGAGTTATGGTTATTCATGCAGCTGGCAGAGACGCTATTTAGAAGAAAATAAACCATCCAGCATTCATGTGGAATTGGTCATTCTACCACAGCATTCTGAATAATGTATGAAGGATCCAGGGAAGATTAATTTGAATGAAAGAATATTCTGAATAACTTTCACTTTTTAACTCACATCAAAATTGAAAACAATATTACTGCTAAATCATTCATTCATTTCTGTTTACATTTTGAAGGTTGTATGGCTGGGAGTCTCTCCCAGGAAAAGAATGACATATTTTAGAAATTACCCTGTGTACATTTGTTTTTCTTTCTTTTTTAATAATTTTATTACTTAAGGGAAAAGTTAAAGGTGGAAAACACCTGGTTATCAATTAGTCCATGATCCTGACCCACAAAGTACCTCAGAAAGAAAAGCCACCACTTGAGAATGATTTGAAAACAAGCTTTGCTGATATGATTGCCCCCAAACACAATGGCTTGGTGACAGAATAACTGTGTTTAGGGTGCTGTGCTGTGCCCATTTCCCAGTAGAATTCACACCTTAAATCACATCTTTAATGCTTGTTTGTTTTAATAAATTATAAGATGCCGATATGAGAAGTCACATTATTCGTTAATAGTATCCAAAAACCCACATTGATTCTCTCTCCTTCTACACCCTGGCAACCTTCTTTGGTTGAGTAGGAGGAAAGCATCTGACTGAATATTTGGATCTGGAATTCAGGAAGCAAAGGCAATGCAGCTGATATTCTTCCTGAGTATTTCTGCTTCTGAATGTGTTATCTTGGCAGATTTTCAATGTCTCCTCAGTAAAAGTTAACAAATGTGAGAATGAGAAGTCGTAAATAACAAAACATCTTACTTCAACTATTTGCAAGTAAAATAGTTTAGAGAACTGAATATCAGAATCACAACTGTCCCTAATGATTATTTTGAGAATAGTACATAACACCTTACATTAATATAAAGATGTACCTGTTTTTAATAATCAGATATCCAAATCTAATAACCTGAGTTACTAAAACCAGAATGGTATCTGTATATTTGTTCTTTCCAAACTCCACTGAAATGTTAAAGTATAAAAGAAGGTAAGAATAAATCCATTATCCTAATGATTACCAAGGAAGACTGCCATCAAATCAAATTATGAATTTCAAATCAAAATATGAATTTCTGAAAAATAACATATGTGTGATATAATATTGGTGGGAAAACCATGCAGAATTTAAGAAATCACAATACTATAAAAATGGAACTGCCCAAAAGTGAGGTTATTAAGACACTTTTTATAATACAAGATGAGGCAGCAGGAACTGGGGGGTAGGAACTGGGAGCAATCAGTGGACTCATTAATAAAAATGCTGTACAAATCTGTTTAATTCCCCTGCTCTCAGAACTGCTGGCTTCAGAGTTTGATCCAGCTAAAAATGAAAGAACAGCCCTCTGTGTAAACAATATAACAATCTGCCACCAGAAATTCATACTCTGAGTATTAGGAACAAAGTCAAAAGTAGAGTCATGCTCCAGGCAACTTTTGGATCTCTTCATAAGCCTTGAAATTCAACTATGTAGAACATATCATACTAGAATCCATTTGACTGAATACATCCCGATACAAACCATGATAGCCAGGGATCCTATAACCCTAATCTATGTGTACTATCCTTAAGCCATTAGATATAAATAAACCCAGTCTAGCAACTAGTATAGATCAATCTAGACTCTATCCTTCATAATATCAATGACAAATCATATTCAATTAGAATTCTCAAAAATTAATCATGATCATTGTTTTTAAAGGATCAATAAGAATGTTGAATAAAATAATGGTTATGGCTGGGAGGAAAAAATAGAGAAAAAAAGCAAAACAAAAAGATTAAGTTAGGGCTCTGAAAAGGTGAAATGTGAAATTCTGTCAAAATACAGTGTAAAGGGAAAGAAAAAAAGAAAATTATAAAAGAAAATCTATGAGATACGGAGAATAGATTTAAGATACCTAATAACTACAAAATGGTCATTCCAGAGGGAGATAACAGAAATAATGGATAAGAAACAATCAGAAAACATAAAGGTCAATATTAAAAAAAAGAGAGAAAAGAAAAGAAAACACCTAAAATTAGGTTTTCAAGAACCAAATAAAGAAAGCATCAAAACCATATATAAATGAAAAAAAAATATGTCCTCTCCTAAGGAAAAAAAAACATACTGGGGCACCTGGGTGGCTCAGTGGGTTAAAGCCTTTGCCTTCAGCTCAGGTCATGATTCTTGGATCCTGGGATAGAGCCCCGCATTGGGGTCTCTGCTCCGCAGGGAGCCTGCTTCCTCCTCTCTCTCTGCCTGCCTCTCTGCCTACTAGTGATCTCTGTCTGTCAAATAAATAAATAAAATTTAAAAAAAAAGAATAATTTAAAAAAAGTGTTAAGATTTTATTTATTTATTTGACAGAGAGAGATCACAAGTAGGCAGAGAGAGAGAGGAGGAAGCAGGCTTCCCACTGAGCAGAAAGCCCGATGCGGGGCTCGATCCCAGGACCCTGGGATCATGACCTGAGCTGAAGGCAGAGGCTTTAACCCACTGAGCCACCCAGGCGCCCCTTACATTACACTTTTAAACTAAAACATGAAATTTTAGAAAAAAACATAGTGCAATATCTATAAGGTATGAGAAACAATGTGAATATAAACCTCAACTCCTATGACCAGTACTTTGAATTCATATTCATATTCATAATGTATTTAAAACCTCAAAATATTATGATTCATGAAACTTTGTTTTTCTTGTTGATATTGATCAAAATAAAACAAAAATCCAAGAGATAAAAGAAAGGTAAGCTATTAATTTCAAATAATTATATTGTAGCTATGAAATACATTGCTTTTATTACAAAAGGATTCATAATGGAAAAACATAATATAACATATTGCAACTAAAATTATGCACAATTGCTACAAAATCTGAAAGGCTAATAGAAAGGAAAAAGAAAGAATTTACTAAATGTCTTTGCTCATTCACAGGAGAGGTTACTGATTAGATGTGTACTTTGATAGCCAAATATATATCTAAATATGTCTATTAAAAACTTAAGGGTAGGGACACTTGGGTGGCTCAGTGGGTTGAGCCTCTGCCTTTGGCTCAGGTCATGATCTCAGGGTCCTGGGATTGAGCCCCGCATCGGGCTCTGTTCAGCGGGGAGCCTGCTTCCCCCTCTCTCTCTGCCTGTCTCTCTGCCTGCTTGTGACCCCTCTCTGTCAAATAAATAAATAAAATTTAAAAAAAAAATAAAAACACTTAAGGGTAGTTTTTACCACTAGAGAAATAAATAAGAATATAATGGCAGAAATAAGACATATCTGTAATTTTAAATATCAATGTATTTGTATATGTATGTATATGTCCAAATCCAACAACCTAAAACAAAATAACATAAACTTGAAAATAAAGAAATGCAAAATAACATATTAGGAAAATATTCTTTTTATTATTTATCTGAGAGAGACAGAGCCTGAGAGAGAGAGAGCATGAGCAGGAAGGAGGGGTAGTGAGAGAGGGAGAAGTAGACTCCCCACTGAGCAGGGAGCCTGATACAGGGCTAGATCTCAGGACTCCGGGATCATGATCTGAGCCAAAGGCAGATGCTTAACTGACTGAGCCACCCAGGCGCCCGCTAGGAAAATATTAATAGAAAAAAATCAGAGTTGATAATATTGAAATGAAAATTAAGATTGAAAGAAATTAATGTGGTCTAAGATGACATAATCAACAAAAGCCTTTATGCACCAAACAATACAGCTTTAAAGCATAGAAAGAAAAACTTGTTAGTGTAGAAGAAAAATGACAAAACAATAATCATATTGAACTTCACATTACTATCTCAGGTATCAGAATATAAAAGCAAAACCTATTTAGGATATAAAGATTTGAATAAGAAAATGAACAATGTTGATATATATGTATATACATGTATGCATATAATATACATATAATGTGCATACATTTTATATATAATATATCATGTATATATAATGAATGTTATAATGCATATATATATGCTTATGCATATAAATATATAAAAAATATGTATGGTACATCCAAAGGACAGAATAAAAGGGCAAAATAAGGCAACTTTGTTTTTTTCATGACTGCTTCTGAAAATTCATTCTTGGGGGCTAGGTCTTTCCTTGTCCCTGGACAAAATCTCTGGCAGATCCCGTATCTCACTTGCACAGTTTTAGATAATGCAAAGTCCTTCTGTGTGCTATAGATGGAAACACTAAGGAGAAAGAGAAGCATAGTTATTGCTACTCTGTTGTCCCACTTGAAGCTGCTCTCTCTCCCCCGCACAGCAATTCACCGGTGTGCCAACACTCTTTGAAGTTTGAAACGTGCTAGAGATGAATAAGGAGCAGAGAATAGATCCCTAAACTAAAAGAACTGTAAGCTGAAGTTACTTGTCCCTTAGCTTGGTATCAGTTATGTACTGACTTGCACTTTTTAGTGTGCTTTGTAGATTCCATGAAGGATACTCATTCCTTGGAATGTCTTGCTGAAATTCTTTGATGCAGTTTCCAGGGGGCTGCTGCTGATGACCCTTCCAACCCCATCACCACCACTGCACATTTTTGTTCTTAATAGTCCGAGCCGATCTGAGAAGATCGCTTTTGTAATTTTACCGTAACTCCAAGTTGTAGTCTTAGGAATAACCCCAGTAAGACAATCCTACACAACTCTCTCTGTGAATATATCCTCAGGAAACATGCATTTTTAATCAATCTTTGAGAAAGTAGTTATTCTTGAAATCATAGTCTTCTACTGGGCTGCTGCAAGTGACTTCCATTCTTGTCCTTTGGTTTTTTTCAGGCATCTGAATGATCTCTTTGAAACCCCCCTCATTCCCTTCCCCTGTCATGCTGTATGTGGGGATATGCCACAGCATTTCAGCAACTTTTTACAAAGACATTTTCTCTGCACTCTCCAATTTCTTTCCATCTTCTCTATCCTTTTCTACAGGTGGTCAATCAGCCAGAAGTTGAAAAACTCTCATGCAAGGCATGTGCAGGTAGTCTAATGATTTACTTTAGAACATGGGAGAAACTGTCATCTGTTGTTTTCTATCCTGCCATTTTGGCCTCATTGGGAACTACTGCTAACATCCCCATTAGACATCCTATTTCACAGTGAGTTGGCATTAAGGACAACAGGTCTACCTTTTCAGACTATAATTTTCCAATGTCTATTATGAATCAGGTTAGCAATAAAGATGTGAATTTCTCTAGCTCAAGTCATGGAAATTGTTTCCTATGAGAGTCAAGGCAATCTGGGATTCAATGGTGGCATACAATACCCTTGAAGAAGAAATGGCTAAGCATTTGAGGATTTAGCTATGGCTGAGAAATGTGTGGCACTAGGAAAATCTCCATTGTCTCCATCACTTCAGGTGATAAAGAAGCAGGGCAAAAACTAGTTGAACAGATGGTCCAGGCCTACTTCCAAGCCTTAAAATGTTGTTCATAAATAAAGCGTGGTTCTCTCAGTTCAAGGTCAGAGGATTGAATTGGCCTTACTCCATAAATATCTCCCTGATTTTGAGAACATCATATGATGACTTTGGATATTTGAATGGAGACATATACTTTAAAACGAATCTCGACAGTTATTTTTCCCTACAACTGCAGAAGTTATCAGATCCAAATGGAAAATTTGTTCTTGCTTCTAGCAAAATGCCCTACCCACACAGGCCACTTAACTTAAGGACAATTCAAACAGGAAGTACCAGAATTAGTATTCATAGACCTTTGTGCTTAACGAGGGAATATACTTGCAATGGCTGAACACTTCATCCTTTAGGCCCAGTTTATCCTACCCAAGATCAGAGGGCACAAATCAATGCACACTTACAACTATATGAGTTAGTGATTCAGGGGAGGGTTTCCAGAACCCCTTGGTGTGGAAAGTGCTCCACCTAGTGGGAGTTCAGAAATCCAGACCCTTCAAGCCCTCAATAAGAGAGACCCTCAATAAGAGATTAAATGAAAATCTACTCAATATCCTGGGGATACATTCCCCAAGAGAAAAGAACATGTACAGTTTTCCTCCATAATCCTACTAGAACCATGCCATTGTTTCCCCCCATTTTCGTATTAGAGAACATACCTCAGCTGTCTTTTATTTCTGCATAGTGTGAGTGATAAAGACTATATATCCAGGAACAAGTATTCAGCTAATCTCAAGGACAGATTTCAGGAATAATACCTTCAACTATCAATGTGATAGTTAGGTTACTTATCCGATAGTACTGAAGAGTGTATGCTCCTGAATAGGATACTGCAAGATAAAGGCAAAATGGATGATGACTCTGAGCCCCACTGTATCTCACAATAGGGTGTTGCAAATTTTACCTGTATACAAAGTGAAAGATGACAGTGGGTTACATTCATTAACCAAGTATTCATGGAGTAAATGCACTGTTCTTGGACCCGGGGATACAGCAATGTAGTTTGTATTCCAGTGGAGGGAGACATTTAATAAGCAAATATATTAAATAAATGACAAATAAATATGTAGATAACACATAAATATATAGTGTCCCGGGTGGTGATTAAGAGCAATGAATAAAATTAAATCAGGGCAGAGGGATGGGTAGACGTTTTTATTTGGTTGGCAAAGGAAGGATCCTGAATAAGGACACATGTTAGTAGAGATCTATAAGTAAAAAGAGCATGTCCTACATGTGTCTGGAGAACAGTGTAGAAGAGAGGGAGTGGTACAGGCAAACACCTGGGGTTGGACTATTCTTGGCAGGGTGAAGGAAGGGCAAGGAGGGCAGTGTGAGTAGAGCAGTTAGCAAAAGGAGAAAGAAGTAGGAGAAGTCAGACGAGTCATCAGGGGCCAGATGGTATAAGTCATTGTAGGCCTTGTTTAAGCACTTTGAATTTTATTTTGAGTGAGATGAAGGTTTTGAGCAGAGAAGTGACATGACATGAGTCATTTTCAAAAGGATTATTCTGACCGTGTAGAATACATAGGGTCAAATGTTGGGCCGGGAGCTTAAGTATTATTGCAGGAGTCAAGTTGAAACATAACAGTAGCTTGGACTAAGGAAGCCTGTGTGTGAGAGAGAGAGAGAGAGAGAGTGTGTGTGTGTGTGTGTGTATGTGTGTGTAAGAGATGGAGAAAGACAGAGACCAAAACGGAAAAACAAAGTAATTCATACCCTTCAAACAGAGCCTGTTCTTTTTCAAGAAATTATGAGACATTTACAAAAATAAATCATTTAGTAAGATAGCAATTCAAACTCAATCAATCCTAAAAAATAGACTGGAAACAGGCAGCATTCTTCAATCACAATGAAACTAAATATTAACCATGACAGACTAGACAACAAATCTAACTCACCGGAAATATTTTTTTTAAACATTTTATTTATTTATTTGACACACAGAGAGGGAACACAAGTAGGCAGAGAGGCAGGCAGAGAGAGAGAGAGGTGGAAGCAGGCTTCCTGCTGAGCAGAGAGCCTGATGAGGGGCTCCATCCCAGAACCCTGGGATCATGACCTGAGCCGAAAGCAGAGGCTTTAACCCACTGAGCCACCCAGGCGCCCCCTCACCGGAAATATTCTAAAGCCTCTGTATAACTTTTAGCTTATTACCCGACAATCTTTATTAAACTGGGATCCATGTGTTGAGTGTTTTTGTTTGCCCAGGCACAGAGTCAGAATGCAACACTGGGAGGCTTACATTTCTAAGATATATGTTTTATTACAATTTTTCCCCAGGAGTCCAGGGCTTCTTGTGATTTCTCCCCACACCCTATCTTTCAGTATTTTAAAAATCATAATCTATTTTTTTTTTGGCAAGTACGTTTTTAAAGTGCCTATCTCTCAGTAAAGCCTCTCCTACATTCCTTCCAATTCTACATGTTATCATAATTCAGAGTTTTCTTGTGCATACCAAGGCTGGAGTTTAACTGAAGATCCTCCCATAGTGATTACAGAAAGGGGGTGGCTCTCCCATGTGGATCTGCTCATGGTTTTTAAAAGAAAAATTATCAATGGAGTCCCTTCCAAATGTATTTCAGACATAGAGTTGTTCTACCATGTGTTCTTTGGTGTGAATGAAGCTTAGCTCTCTAGCTGACATCTTCCCTGCATTCATTATATTTATATAGTTTATCTTCCTGTGTTAATTTTCTGATGTCTATGTAGGTGAACACTCCAGAAGAAGGCTCTTCCACATTTATTTATATCGTTTCTCCCCGCTATATAAGTTTCTGATGTTGTCTATGGACAAGTACTCATTAAAGGCTTTCCTACAGAGACTTGTATGGTTTCCATCCATGAGTGAGTATGAACTTACTTATGTCATTTGAAGAATGAATAACCACGGAAGGCTCCACCACACTGACTACAAAGTTTTTTTGTTTGTTTGTTTGTTTTTTCTCCCATGTGAGTTCTTTTTCCAGGAGAGAGAATCTTCTTGGCAAACAGCATGTATTTCATGAAGCAATTCAGTGAAGTAAACACTGGAAATCTATTACTTGTAGAGGATTCATACTTTATAAAAGACTTTCCATGTCACAAATGAAGTGTGTCTTTAATGACCACTCATTCTTTAGTCAACATTAAAAATCTCACACTGAGATTCTAACATTCCTAAAGTAAAAGGGTTAAAAAGTACAGTTGGAGTTCATATTAGAATATTATACTGGGAAGATAATAAATAACTCTTCAGAGACCGAGTGGGAAGATGGTGGAGTCAGAGGATCCTGAGCTCACCTCATCCCATGGACACTGCGACAACACCTACATCTATTGCAACTGGTTCTGAAAACGACCTGAAAACTGGCAGAAGAGATCTTCCACAGTTGGTCATACAGAAAAGGTCACATCAAAAGAGGAGGAAAGGCAAAGATGTGGTCAGGAACCAAACCCCAGATGTAATGAACTACAAATGGAAGGGCCTTTGTAAGCATAGAGGAGAAAGAAGATTAGACTCCACACAAGGCACCTCTGGCCCTAGGGACCTGCACTGGGAAGACAAGTCCCTATAATGTTTAAAATTGAAACCCCACCCTTAAAGAGACAGCATGCTAAATAACTTCACTAAAGACACAGTACAGAAGCAGCAATCCGAAAAGTACCTGGAGTATACTTTAAGGGGATTTATAGATTGATCTTAGATTGTAAGCTGGAGGGGCAGGGATTTGCAAGAAATTTCTCTGGGAACAAAAGTGCTGGTGGGCACTATTTTTCTGCCTTTCCCCAGCCAAGATAGCCAGATGCTTGTGGGAGCTAGTTCTAATGTGCTCCATCTACCCTGTCAGTGAGGTGTGTCCTGCCCCAGCATTACCCAGCAGACCTGCCCCTTTCAATCTACCTGCCAGGACAGGTACCCCTCCAAAGTGGCTCTTGTCCAACCACACCCAACAAGCAGCCCTGGACAGACCAGTGGCCCTCCAAAGTGACTCCTGTCCTGGAAAGGGAAGGGGTAACCTCACATACAATGTACTGTCATTTTCTGCAGCCAGGCCTCTTAGCTGGATGCTCAGAGAGGAAACCTTGCTCTTGCGTGCATGTGTAGCTGTCACAAAAACTAACTGCATACAGCTAGGCTGATTGCTGGCCCCAACCACAAGCAAGCCTATGGTGGCTACAACTGTGCCTCTCAATATCATGGGAATAAACCCTGCCCAGTGTACCTAAGCAGGCAAAGTGGGTTATTACAGCCAGTTAGGCTAAAGGCCAGTCCCATCCAACAGTGTGCCCACAGCAATCATGGCTCGGCCACAAGGAGAGGGCACATGCAGCCTACATAGGGGACACATGTGGAGTGCCTGGCTCTGTAATCAGGAGCCTAAACTACTGGGGACAACAGAAACTCTTCTATACAAAGCCAGTACTTTCAAGACCAGAAGAAATGTCTGACCTATCTAACACATAGAAACAAACACAGAGAACTAGACAAAATGAAGAGACAGAGGACTATGTCCCAAATGAAAGAATAAGACAAAATCTCACACACACACACACAGAATCCAAATGAAATGGACATAAGCATTATACCTGATAAAGAGTTCAAAGTAATGATTTCTTTAAAAAAAATATTTTGTTTATTTGACAGAAATCACAACTTGGCAGAGAGGCAGGTAGAGAGAGAGGAGGAAGTAGGCTCCTCACGGAGCAGAGAGCCCAACGCGGGGCTCGATCCCTGGACCCCGGGACCACAACCCGAGCTGAAGGCAGAGGCCCTAACCCACTGAGCCACCCAGGCGCCCCCAAAGTAATGATCTTAAAGATACTCACTTGACTTGAGAAAAGAGTGAATGAATTCAGTAGCAACTTCAACCAAAAGACAAAAAATATTAAAAAATAACCAGTTGGAGGTGAAGAATACAATTATTGAAATGAAAAATAAATTAGAGGAATAAGCAATTTAGAGGATGCAGAAAAATGGATCAGTGATCTGGAAGACAACGTAGTGGAATGTATCCAAGCTGAACAGCAAAAACAAAAAAGAATAATAAAAAAGAAGGATAGGTTAAAAGGCCTCTGCAATATCAAGCATAATAACACTTGCACTATAAGGGATCCAAAAGAAGACAGAAAAAAGAATGAAAGACTTATTTAAAGAACTAATAGCTGAAAATTTCCCTAATCTGGGGAATGAAACAGACATCCAGGTCCAGGAAACATAGAGAGTCCCAAACAAGATGAACCCAAGGAGATCCAAAACAATAATACTTGAAATTTCAATAATTAATGATAAAGAGAGATTCTTAAAAGAATCAAGAGAAAACAGTCATATACAAAGAAAATACCACAAAGTTATCAGCTGATTTTTAACAGAAATTTTGCAGACCAGAAGGAATTAGAATGCTATATTCAAAGTACTAAAGGGGAAAAAAAATGCAACCAAGAATATTCACCCACAAGGTTATAATTCAATTGAAGGAGAGCTAAAGAGTTTTTAACAGACAAAAGTGAAATCACCATGACACCATCCTTATATGATATGTTAAAAAGACTTCTTTAAGTGGGAAGAAAAGAGAACTAAAAGTAAGAAAATTATGAGAAGAAAAACTTTACTGCTAAAAGTAAACATATAGTAATGGTAGTAGATTAATCACTTGTAAAGGTAATATGGAAGTTAAACACGAAAGTAGTAAAATCAACTATATCTATAAAAATTAGTCAAGGGATTGGGACGCCTGGGTGGCTCAGTTGGTTAAGCAGCTGCCTTTGGCTCAGGTCATGATCCCAGCATCCTGGGATCGAGTCCCACAGGGGGCTCCTTGCTCGTCAGGGAGCCTGCTTCTCCCTCTGCCTCCGTCTGCCAGTACTCACTCTCTCTCTCTCTGACAAATAAATAAATAAAATCTTTAAAAAAAAATTAGTCAAGGGATACATAAAATAAAAAGATGAAAAAAACAGACATCATATACATAAAACATGGAGGGTGACTAAAAGTTCAGTGCTTTTAGAATGTATGTGAACTTAAGTGACCATCAACTTAATATAGACTGCAATACATACAGGTTATTATATATTACCCATGGTAGTCACAAATAGAAAAAATAATAGATACACAAAAAATAGAGAAAAATGGGGACACTTGGGTGGCTCAGTTGGCTAAGCGTCTGCCTTCAGCTGAGGTCATGATCCCAGAGATGTGGGATCGAGTCCCACATAGAGCTCCTTGCTCAGCAGGGAGCCTGCTTCTCCCTTTGCCTGACACTCCCCCTACTTGGTCCTCTCAGTCTCTGACAAATAAATAAATAAAATCTTGAAAAAAATAAAGAAAAAGGAATTCAAGCATAATGTTAATGAAAGCCATCAAATCAAAGGGAAGAGAGCAAGAGAAGAAGAAAGGAACAAAGAAGAACAAAAATCACCACAGAACAATTAACAAAATGGCAATAAGTACGTACTCATCAATAATTACTTCAAAGGTAAATGGGGTACATGCTCCAAACAAAAGATACAGGTTCACTGAGTGGATAAGAAAAAAAGAGAGAGAGAGAGAGAGACCCATATACATGTTCCCTATAAGAGACTCACTTCAGACTTAAAGACACAGACAGACTAAAGAGAAGGGATGGAAAAAGAAAAGATATTCCATGCTAAGGAAAGCAAAAAAAAAAAAAAAGCCAGGATATTAATATTTGAACAAAATAGACTTTAAAACAAGACTGTAGTAGGGCGTCTGGGAGGCTCAGTGGGTTAAGCCTCTGCCTTCAGCTCAGGTCATGATCTCAGGGTCCTGGGATTGAGCCCCACATTGCGCTCTCTGCTCAGTGGGGAGCCTGCTTCCCCCTCTCTCTCTGCCTGCCTCTCTGCCTACTTGTGATCTCTCTGTCAAATAAATAAATAAAATCTTTAAAAAAAAAACTTAAAACTTAAAAAGACTGTAGCAAGAGACAAAAGAAGGGTATATACATATGACAAAGATATCAATACAAGAGGATATAATAATTGTAAATACTTATATAATCAACATTGAAGCACCTAAATACATAAAGCAAATATAAACAAACATAAAGGAGAAAGTGACAGTAATAAAATAGTAATAGGGCACTTAAACACCTCACTCTTATCAATGGCTAGGTCATTCACACAGAAAATCAACTGGGAAAAAATGGCTTTGAATGACATAGTAGGCCACATGGACTTAACAGATATATGTAGAACATTCCACCCCAAAACAACAGAATGTACGTTTTTTTCAAATGCACCTGGAACAATCTCCAGGACAGATCACATGCTAGGCCACAAAATAGGTCTCAATAAATTTAAGAAGATTGAAATCATATCAAACATCTTTTCAAATCATAACAGTACAAAACTAGAAATCAATTACAAGAAAAAATTGGAAGAAACACAAAAACATGGAGGCTAAACAATATGCTACTAAATAACCAATGGGTCAAAAAAGAGGAAATCAGAACATATGTGGAGACAAATGAAAATGGAAACAAAATAGTCCAAAATCTTTTGGAGATAGTAAGAGCAGTTCTAAGAGGGATGTTTACAGAGATAAAGCCCACCTAAAGAAACAAGAAAAACCACATATGAACAATCTAAACTATGCCTAAACAAACTATAAAAATAAGAACAAACAAAACTCAGAGTTTGAAGAAAAAAAATAATAAAAATTAAAGATAAATTAAATAGACACTAAAAAAATAGAAAAAAATAATGTAGCCATGAACTGATTATTTGAAAAGATAAATGAAACAGATAAACCTTTAGGCAGGTTCTTTTAAAAAAGATAGAGGACTGAAATAAAATCAGAAATAAAGAAGTAGAAATGATAAATGACATCACAGATATACAAATAAGTATGATAATATTATGAGAAATTATATGCCAACAAATTGGAACACTCAGAAAAACTGATAAATTCCTAGAACACAATCTTCCAAAACAGAATCAGAAAATTTGAACAAATTACTATAATGAAATTGAACCATTAATCAAAAATCTCCCCACAAACAAAAGTTCAGGGCCAAATGGCTTCATAGTAAATTCTACCAAGCATTTAAAAGAATTAAAACCTTTCTTTTTAAATTATTTCAAAAAAACAGAAGAGGAAGGAAAATTTCTAAATTCTTTCTATGAGGTCAGCACTACCCTCATACCAAAACTAGACAAAGTCACTACAAAAAGAGAAAACAAATAAGCCAATGTCCCTGATAAACAGATGCAAAAATCCTCAACAAATCACCGGCAAACTAAATTCAATAGTACAATAAAATGGTCATTTACCACAATCAAGTGGGATTTATTCCAGGGATACAAGGATAGTTCAATGCTCACAAATCAATGTGATAACATCCCATTTAAGAAGAGGAAAGATAAAAACCATATAATCATCTAAATGGCTGCATAAAAAACATTTGATAAAATACAACATCTGTTTATGACATAATGAAGGGATGTTAGAGGGAACATACTTCAACACAACGCAGGCTGTAGATGATAAACCCATAGCTAATAGTATACTCAATGGAGAGCTTTTCCTCTCAGATGGGGAATAAGACAAGGATATCCATTCCCACCTCCTACATTCAACACAGGACTGGAGATGTTAGCTGCAGCCATCAAACAAGAAATAGAAGATATCTAAATTGCTAAGGAAGAAGTCAGACTTTCACTATTTGCAGATAACATACTATATAGAGAAAACCCTAAAGATTCTACCAAAATCATTAGAATGAATGAATTTGGTAAAATTGCAGGGTACAAAATTAATAAACAAAATCTGTTGTTTTCATACACTAATAACAGAGAAGCAGAAAGAGAAATTAAGAAAAAAAAATCCCATTTACAATTTTAACTAAAAGAATAAAATATTTAGGAATAAACTTAACCAAAGAGATAGAAAACCTATACTCTGAAAACTAAAAAAACATTGATAGAAGAAATTGAAGATGACACAAACAAATGGTCAGCTAGACTGTGCTCACAGTTGGGAATAATTAACATTGTTAAAATGTCCATACTACCCAAAGCAATCCCTATCAAAATACCAAGAGCACAGACTTATCACAATCCCAGATTTCAAACTATACTACAAACCAATCAAAACAGTATGGTACTGATACAAAAACAGACACATAAATCAACAGCTCAGGATAGAAAACCCAGAAATAAATCCAAGTTTATATGGTCAATTAATCCATGACAAAGAAGATGGTCTCTTTAAAAAACAGTGCTGTAAAAACTGGACAGCTAGATGGGAAAGAATAAAACCGGATCACTTTCTTCCATCACAGGCAAAAATAAACTCAAAATGGATTAAAGACCTAAATGTGAGGCATGAACTCCTGAAAGAAAACATTAGTGGTAATCCCCTGGACATCAGCCTTAGTAATTAATATATTTATGGATATGTCTCCTCAAGGCAAGGGAAACAGAAGCAAAAATAAACTACTGGAACTAACCAAAGTAAAACTCACACTTTTGCTGAATGATGTATTATTGAAAAAAAAGTGTAGACTAAAGATAGGTATTCTTGGAAATGTTGAGTCCACCATTAGGTAAGTAATAAGTAAATAAATCTTCAGTATATTTGTACTTATGAATAGAATCAGGCAAAAGTTTCAAAAACACTTTTATAAAGTATCTATCTCTTAAATTTTCTCTTAGTTTCTTAATCTTTGCTTTTCTAATTATCCATTTTAAGCATGTAGGAAAAACATGTTGACTATCCACTATGAA
The DNA here is from genome assembly GCA_004024625.1 of Mellivora capensis. Lineage (NCBI taxonomy): Eukaryota > Metazoa > Chordata > Mammalia > Carnivora > Mustelidae > Mellivora > Mellivora capensis. The sequence goes on along the minus strand of PISX010018208.1, from coordinate 20,725 downwards.
AGAAAAAATCAGTTTAATTCTGTTTTATTGAAATCACCTAGGATTACAGACTCAGACATTACATATCTTTGATTTTAAGAACGAGTCATGACATTTTCATTCTACTTTGTAAGGTATATTTGTAATTTTAAGGCTTAATCCTTTCTCATTGTCAGTTCTATATCACATTCCCAGTTTGAGATTCTTTATTTTCATAGATTTTGTTGTTTGCTTGCATTTTGGGAAAGATACATGGGTGATAAATTTAGAGTTTTCACATCACAGTGTTTTTCCTCTAACTCTATAGAATGGAAAAGTAACTATTTCCTCAACAAATAAATTATAAGGAAAAAAGAATGGGAGGAGACATTTTAGATTAAATTATACTTTAGAGACTAAACCAAACAGTTTGTGAATATATTTGTGATCCCGATTTGAGCAAACCAAAAGTAAATATATAAAATTGGGGAAGATTTATACACTGTTTGGCTATTAAATAACACCATAAAGATATTTTTTAAGGTATGGTAATGGTTTGTACTTGTGGTTTTTAAAAAAAGAGTACCTATATTTTAAAGATAGGTAATTACATATTTATGGACAATGTGATACAATGTCTTAGAATTGCATCCAAGATTGAGGAAGGAGGGAATGGGTAGAAATACAGAAACCAGGATGGCATGATAAATGTTGAGCTAGAGGAAGGGTATAGATGGGCTTCTGTTATACAAATTTCCCACTTTTGTATATATTTGAAAGTTTCCATAATGGAACAAGAAGAAGAAAAAAAGGCTAGCTATTGTTTACTCTTTTCTACAACTGTGGAAAACAGATCTGAGTATACTGTTGCCTTGGCAAGAAAAGTGTTATTTATTCACCATTTCTTGCTGGAATGCTTGTTGGATTCCTTTCACTTAAATTTCAACAGCTTTACTATATCCATGTCTTAGTCTTTTAAAACTAATTCTATAAATTTTGTTAACTATCAAATTATATCTTTAGCTCTGAAATATCTTCTACTTCATGTTTTAGTATCATTTTTGTATGTTCTGATTTCTTCAACAATTCTACACTCTTTTCCACATCACTCATCTTTTTTCATCTCTGTTAAATTGTTGTTTTTATTATTATTTTCCACATTCTGAGATCTATAATACTCATTCAGTTGTCTGTTGTATAGTTTCTGCCCTTAATTGGTTTTAAAACATTTTAAAATTCTTCTGTAACTTCAAAACCTTTCTTCTATTACTGCTCTTTCTTCAAACTTCTGTTTGCCTCCCAGATGGCTCCATTTTAATAATCTCCCTTCTCGTCCCTTTTATCTCTCACCTTACATAGTCTGTGTTTTCTTCTTTTGTCAAAAGGATAAAGCAAATAGAATCTGAAATATTTTGCTGTATGTATAAAATCTTTTTCAAGAATATGGTTTTAGATGCTTATAACAGCTTTACTCATAATTGCCAATAACTAGAAGCAACCAAGGTTTATCCATAGGTGAATGGATAAACTGTGGTACAACCAGACTATAAAATATTATCCAGCTCTAAAAATAAATACGCTATCAAGCCAAGAAAATACATGGAGGAAATTTAAGTGCATATTACCAAGTGAAAGAAGCCAATCTGAAAAGGCTACATACTATATGGTTCCAACTTTATGACATTCTGGAAAAGGCAAAACTAAGGAGACAGTAAAAGATCAGTGGTTGCCAGGAGATGCTGTGGTGTGGGCAGTGACGAACAGGCAGAACACAGAGGATTTTTAAGGCAGTGGAAATACTCTGGTATCATAATGATGGGTACATGTTATTCATTATATATTTCTTTAAACCCCACAAGATGTACAACACCAAGAATAATGTAAACTATGGTCTTTGGGTGATAATAATGTGTTATTGTAGGTTGACCAAATGTCACAAATGTAAAATGGGGAGTGTTGTTAATGGAGGAGATTATGCATGTGTGGAGGCAGGAGGTATATGGGAAGTTTCTATGCTTCCTACTCAATTTTGCTGCCCTAAAAAATAAAGTCTATTTCATAAATTTTTCTTCTCTCTGCATCTTGAACACTTCATGATCAATTTTATTATGGAGTCTTTTCATAGGCCTCTCTTCAAGTTTCCTTATTTTTCAAAGATGGCAAGACCATCTATGTCCAGCATTTCTTCACAAAAACAGGACAAGGGAATTTTTTAGGCGTCCTTATTTTCCACTTGTATGCTGTTAGAGAAATTCCTTTTTTCCCAAGATTTTATTTATTTATTTGAGAGAGAGAGCTTCCACACATGAGTAGGGGGAGGGGTAAAGGGAGAGAATCTCAAGCAGACTCTGTGTTGTGCACAGAGCCAGACCCCAGGCTCAGTCTCACAACCCTGAGATCATGACCTGAGCTGAAACAAGAGTTCAACCAACAGAGCCATCCAGGCGCTCCTTAAGGAAATTCATTTAAGGCTCAAACTGGAGGACATGTTGTTTATGTGTTAACATAGTATATAAGAGGAGGGGGGCCCACTAGGGCTATGAATGACCTCAGCAGGCTAACTTCACCTCTGCATGCTTTCTCTTCTGTTTTTCTTTTTTTTTTTAAGGATTATATTTACTTATTTGACAGAGAGACCACAAGCAGGGGGAGTGGGAGAGGGAGAAGCAGGCTGCCTGCCAAGCAGGGAGCCCAATGCGGGGCTTGATCCCAGGACCCTGGGATCATGACCCAAGCCAAAGGCAGACGCTTAACGGCTGAGCCACCCAGGCGCCTCTTCTTTTCTGTTTTATAGAAGCCTCTGGGTCAGTAGCTAGATTTGTTGAAACCCAGTCTTCTTCCAGGTACACCAACAGTCTTATTATTCTGGACCAGTCAACAAAACCAATGTTCCAGTCACAGGGCCTCCCACTCTGTAACAAGATTCCACTATTCTAGATCAACAGGTCCTGAAACCCCCAATTCAGTTTCATCTTGGAAGTGACTGGAGTGTTCTGCCAACTCACTGCAGTCATCGTTACTGCAGCTTTTCTGTTCCTTTTACCTTTCTGAGTTCCCAGCTCCAGTGCCATTATGACATATGAGATAAGGCATCCACGTGACTCAATATGGCCCTACATGGGATTTGACTGCTCAGTTTCTCAGTTTGCTTCTCCAAATCCTGAAAGGGTCATGTCCTCCAGGATACTAACTGCATATTTTCTCTGAGAGAATCTTCTTTAGATCCAGTGATTTACAAATAGATTCTTCTTTAGTCATGCCCTGCCCACACTGATTTTAGCATAAAGTATTTTAAGTTAGTGGCAGTTCTATGGGGTTATTCCTCAGTTTCCAGTTCGGTGCAGATTTGCCTCTATTTTTATATTTTCTAGATATTCTTCTTAGAATAGAAAGGGATACTTCCCCTCCCCCAACCCTCAAGCAAACATTCTTTCCAGAAAGATAGCCACATTTCAGATAATAATTTTAAGTGCTCTGAAAAAGCCGTGTTCGTTACCCGTCTTTTCTTAACAGGTATCCTTGAAACTCCTTTTGATTGATTTCAATGCAAACACCTCTACCACAAGTAGAGTTGCCAGGGATATGTTTTTATCTCAAAGTAAGAGAAGTCTCAATAGACAACTAAACGTGATGCTCCATTACTGTTAGGAAAAATGACTTAAGGACTAGTATTCTAAAAGCAAAAAACAAAAAAACAAGCAAACAAACAAAAAAAAAGTTTCGTTTGAGGCAGATGTCTTCTAACACTAAACTGTCTAGTAAACAGAACATCTCATAGGTTAGCTCTCTTAGCTACTCAGAGAGACATTGTTGCACCTTAATTAGTCTTGCTGAATTCATCAAGAATGTATATTACTTTAAAATTAAAACTCTCGTGAGTCTGTTAATGAAAATTTTCTGTTAGATGATTGGTAATACTGCTTTGGAATTTTGCCAGGTCAAAGTTATTAGAGCAATGTTTCAGAGAAAAGAATTTGAGGGTCTTTATTTTCCAATTTGTTTAGGTTGTTTTCTGATGAAAATGTTTACCCCAACCATTTACTCCTTCACCTTCCTTTTTGTGAAGGTGAGATGATTATCTCTTCAACTACAACTCTTTTTTCATTTTCATTGTAGATAATTAATTATACTATCCACACAATTGACCATCAAAGCACATGGGTTTTCTCTAGGCAGTAGTATAAAGAACATGACAGTTTCATACCAAGAATTCTCTGCTGTCCAAATATTATCAACATTACAGTTGTGAGAAATAACTTGGAAGGTTGCCTAAAGAATAAGCAGTTCATTAATTCCTCCTAATATTGCAAATTTTATCCTTGCATTAGTGAGACCATCCAAAAGCTGCACACTTACACTATGTTCTCTCAGATCTTCACTGAAGTGCTTCCTCTGAATTACATTTTGGGGTTATGCCATCATTTTGCTCCAAGGAAAACAGTGTTGACAATAACAATGGTAATTTTGATGCTGATAATTCTTGCTGAGACTGGTAGTCCCACAGTCTTCCCCTAGCACCCCTCTGTCTTTAACCAGCTGGTATCAACTCAATGCTTCCATTTGCTCATATCAAAAACTTTGGGGCCATCACTACCTCCTCTTTTCCTTTGATATTCCACACTTAATCCTTCATCACATTTTATCGCCTCTTCTCTCAAAAAAAAAAAAAAAGTCCAGATGATAACCAGTTTTCATCATCTCTACTGCCACCATGATATAAGCTATGATTCCTACTTACCTGGATAAACCCAAAAGCCTCCTGCCAGAAGAATCAGATGACCTCACTAAAATCTAAGTCAGATCACATCACTTCTCCAATTCTCCAGTAACCCCCATCACATGCAGAAAGCAACAAAGCATTTATAAGGTTCTTCCAAATCTGGCCCCTCATTAGCTCCTGGACCTCACCTGCTGTCACTCTCCTCATTCCTTTGCTTCAGCCAAACTAGTCCTGTTGTCATCCCTCAAACAATTATGAATAGCCATTGTGCTCCCTTTGCCTGGCATGCCTTTTTTCACATATACTCATTCTTTCCCACAGACCCATTAGGAGAGACCTCTAACCAGCAATCTTATTGAAAACTGAGACCATCCACACTCATCTTTGACACTGTTTACCCTCATTCCTACTTTTTCCCTGCACTTACGGTCTCCTACCATACTATGCATTTTAGTTCAATATTTTGACTGTTGTCTGCCTCCTCCTAGTTTAATGCAAACTCTCAGTAAGTAGGGATTTTGATCTGCTTTGTTCACTGTGTTTGTGGGCCCACATATATGTAAGTTGCTTCATCTCCTTTTGGAACCAGGCCCAGTCCAAACTCACCAAACAACCCAACAAAATATGAATACATAAGCCTGAAAGAAAACATGCAAATAAAGAGATATAAATGAAAGATAAAGAATTCAGAGTTAGAACGATACTATGTTCAAGGTTTGAAGTATAACCTTTAAATGATATTCAAATAATCTTTCTATTGAATATCCTGAAGGCTGAATTAAAATCTGTTTTATCAAACTTCTCTTTCCTGCAAAATACATTACACATCTTAATGCAGTTGTGAGGAATAACCAATAATTTAATGTGAAGTACTTTATTCGTCTAAGTCCTTGTAAATAGTCAGTACTATTATTAATTATATATTTTCAGTTCCGTACTCTGAACTTAAAATGTGATCTTCAGGTATTATTTCCCTTCATTTGTTTTCTTTTCTTTTTTTTTTTAATTTTAAAAAGTAGTTACAGAACATGAGGAGCTGAATAATAATAATCACATCATGTTCTCAGTTAATGTGCATTTTACCATTAAAGTAGTCAAGAAAATATTGTTCATCTATATGTGTAGAACAAACACATCTTGCAAACTCATTATGGCCCTTTTTCGTGCCTTTCCAGCTCCACTTCCAGGATAATTCTGGGATGTTATGTCTTAAATCTGGACCACTTCTATTAAGCAGGAAGAGCATATTCCTTGAATGGAGGTTCACAGATAAAATCTGCTTTTTCCAGTGGTTCTATCAGGATAATCTGCCTTTAGTCCTTGAGCTCCTGTAGGGATTCAAGATTGGAAAATTTAATTTCTATGGTACTATGCACTTACTGGTGCCCATAATTCTCTTTAAAGAAAAATATAAGATCTACTATTTTGTACAGTACTTCCAAAATATCCAAATGATTTCCAGTTTGTAAAAAATGTTGAAATAAATAGGTTCTCAGGTAGTTTACAGTGTCATTTTAAAATTTAGTTTTCTTTAGATAGCTGAATTTAAAGATTAATTAATGTTATATAAAGGCTTTATAAAAACTTCCAAAGAGCTTAAAGTTTTAGGCCTTAACTCCCTTATTTATTCATAGACACTCTAAAGGAACTATTGCAGTAGAAAATGGCATTTTTGTTTATAGTTTCCATGGTATGTGACTTTTATAAATGTTAACATTTATAATGTCATATTTTTTGAGATTCAAAAGAAAGTCAAAATTCACACTAAAAAAGAAAAAGCTAAATTCTTCAGGTTAAGGCCAATCTGTAACCTCATAAAATTTTTTGATAAAATTTTCAATTTTAAGAAGTTGTTAAGAAGGATGATTTGTAGGGTCTAATCTCAATCTATTAAATCCAACCTTATCTAATGAGTTTAGTCTAATGGGCTTTCAAAAACTTCTGCATCAAACTCTTTCATCAAAACCTCCATCTGACCCCCTCTGCATGAAATACTAATGATTTATTTTGCACACAATTTAGCTCATATTAGGGTCAGTTAATACTATTAAGCCATGGCCCCATCTTATTCACTCTACTGCAGCTGACTACAGAGGGTAGTAAGCTAGAAAAATGAGAAGTATTATGATATGAATAGCTATTGGCCTGAAAGAGAAGAAACTTGAAATCAGATCAGGACAGAGGAATGAGCATTTTTCCCTTAACTTTATTGACTGGAGAGAAATTTAGGGATAACATGCTGCAGTATTAGAAAGAAACAAGGCTGGCATTCTGAGATTTACCTAAACTTAGCCAATTCCCTTTGGTCTCAATGGCTTCATCTGGATGGTGACATAAAGCCAAGGGTTGGACTACTTGACTGTTGACATTAATATTCTGTGATTCCAAAATTAAAGGTGATTGATGACTGGGTAAATACAGAATTGGTTATCAGAAGAAAAGTATTAGGAATCTGTTGTGAGTGGTATATTGAAGTAACTAATACCATATTGTATATCTGAAAGTTGCTAAGAGACAAGATCTTAAAAGTTCTCATCACACAGAAAAATGGTAACTATGTGAGGTGATGGATGCCTCAACTAAACTTATTGTGGTAAACATTTTGCAACATATACACATATCAAATCATTATATTGTATACCTTAAACTTATACAATGCTGTATATCAATTATATCTCAATAAAACTGAGGAAAAATGCTACTTTTTGCCAATAGCTCCTTGCACAAGGAGTTTATGATCAATATATTGTCCAACAGTTTTAATGGTAAATATAATTATAGTTGGATTGAAACTTCTGTTTTACCTTTTTATTGTGAACTATATTTATAGAATATTAAAAACTTTCATAGAAAGTTTAATCAATATTTATAAAGTGAGGTATAACAATCAACCAGATCAAGAAATAGAACATCACTACACCCAGATGCCCTCCCCAACCCATTCAAATTTTTCTAACCACAGCTCTTTCTTTCACAGAGAGGTAACCACTATCCTGACTTTATAGCACTAATTTCCTTATCTTAATGTTACCCCTACTTAATTTATCTTTGTCTATCTTTGAGCTTTGTACAAATGGAGTTGTATTTTGTGTTCCTTTGTGATTTTCAGGGCTTTTTTTTTTCTTTAATTAAGAAGTTTTAAGAGTGAATGAGATAAGTGAAACCATATTTGTGGAGCATAACAAATAACACGGAGGACATGGGGAGATGGAGAGGAGAAGGGAGTTGAGGGAAACTGGAGGGGGAGATGAACCATGAGAGACTATGGACTCTGAAAAACAACCTGAGGGTTTTGAAGGGGCAGGGGGGTGGGAGGTTGGGGGAGCCAGGTAGTGGGTATTATGGAGGGAACACATTGCATTGAGCACTGAGTGTGGTGCAAAAACTATGAATTCTGTTATGCTGAAAAGAAATTTAAAAAAAAAGAGTGAATGAGATAGAGAGAGAACAGGGAGAAGGGTAGAGGGAGAAAGAAAATCTCAAGCAGGCTCCACACTTGGCTCAGAGCCCAATACAGGGCTCGATCTCAAGACCCTGAGTTCATGATCTCAGCTGAAATAAAAAGCCAGACCAACTGACCCATCCAGGCACCCCTGACTTCCACTTTTATTCAATACATTGTTTAGAAACTTGAACTATGGCAGATTTTTTATTTCAATTGTTGTACAATATTCTATCACACAACTATACTACACTTTTTAAAATCCATTCACTGGAAGAACATTTGGTTTGAATCCATTTTGGGGATATATTAAAGAATACTACTATGAACATAATATATATTTATTATGCAGCACATAATCATGCCTTTCTCTTGGAAATTATATATATATATATATATATATATATATATATATATATATATATCTAAGAGTGGAATTCAGGGTCACAGGATATGCATATCGTCAACTTAATTAGATAATGCTACACCATTTTGCGAAGTGGTTTTGCAAATTTACATAATTACCAGCAGCGCATGAACATCCCTGATAGTTTTATCACTATCTGATTGAGTAAATTTGTCAAGTTACTTTATTATACTCACTCACTCATCCATCCATCATTCATTCAATAATTTTCAAGATTTTCTATGTCTTAGTGTGGCAGGTCCTGGGAATTTGAAAATAAATATAAGAGACACACTTCACTTGTGTCCATTCCAAACTGAAATAATGGTAAATAATGATAAATCCCAAGTGCCCCTCAGGATTCAGATTTCCACCAGCACTCCAGTGGGTCAAGGAAACTCTGAACATGGGGTGCCTGGGTAGCTCAGTTGGTTTAGCACCTACCTTCGGCTGGGATCATGATCCCAGGGTCCTAGGATCAAAACCCGCATCAGGACTCCTGCTCTGTGGGGAGCCTGCTTCCCCCTTTCCCTCTGCCCGCCAATGCTCTTCTCTCTCTCACTCTGTCAAATAAATAAATGATCTTAAAAAAAAAATCCACTATGAACTTGATTTTTCAGGCAAGATCCTACTGCAGAGGTAAAGAACCTAGTGCCTGCATCATCCTGGTAATAATCAGAGATCATATTTAATAGCAGATCAAGTTGCTTCACTTCTATTCTACTGGGTTGATATGTGCATTTTATTTGAGGATTACTTTTCTTTCATGTCACAAGAAATAATCTCCTGTATTGTTGCTTCGGAGGCTATAGGTTACATGTCTTAGTTTGACAAATTACTGGTGGAATGAAGAAAAGATGCCTCAAAGCAGCAACAAATGGTATATCGTGCTTCATTTCAGAATAATATTCAATCAGTTCAGTTTTTAAATAGGAACTCTTATTTCATTTGAATTCAATGGACACACTTTTCTGAGTGCCTCTGTTTTTGCACATGCATCTACTGTGCTCATAATTACAAAATCAGTGCATTTAAATCATGTACAAAGTCACTGAATCATTACAGCGTTGGTACTCAGATACAAATGTACATTTGTGTGCATAAATATAGAAAGAAAAGAGAAAAAGAACCTGAGAAAATCTGGCATTGAATATCAAGTAAAAGACTGAGCAGCATAGCAATTCTCTTATTCCCACACTAATTTGCCAGAGGAGTTAATTCTGGTGACCCAAGTCTGGCAGTGGTCCACACAGCATGCAACTGGAGAATTATATGTCATCTGTAGATGTATGAAAAAGGGATTTTTCTCAACTATATTACTCTATTCTTAATCCTTTAAAAGTCATATGATTTGGAGATAAATGTTTCTTTTAAATAGGTATTGTTTTTGTTTTTGTTTTTGTTTTCTTTTGGTGGGATTCACTTAAATAGTCTTTGGTGGGCATTTAAACCTGTGCAGAATGTCTTGATTATTTTATGCAACTTGTCACTGCATTACTTCAGAAAATATGAAAAAAGCATGAATCACATACAAAATAACAATCAAAGCAATTGTAGCCTTCATGTAAATGGTAACTGCCAACAGAATATGTAAAGCTCATAGTTTTAGATTTGTGCTCAATACAGGACACAAACGGCAGGGTTCTTTCTGTCATCAACAAATAAAAGACGATGCAGACTTTGTCAAGTGCTTATCCTCCAGAGTGGTTGCCAGTACTGTTTACAGTCACAAATACAAATTATTTACTGCAGCGTATTAAGTAATAGGGTAAATTTATAGTAGCAGGAGAGGCTTATAAAACCACTGGCAAGATGTAGCTTGTAGAAGTAAACAAATTAACCAAAAGGAGCAGCTGGGGAAAGAAGTGCAGGCATATGTGTGTGCATTTGGTTAAAATGCAATGTTGACTTCAAAATGGTGGGAAAAGAATTCTCTTCCTTCTCCTATGCTCACCCCAAGGCACAGAATCTAAACAGGATACTTTCAAATTTCATTGTGTGTCTGCTGCTGGAAATCAGGTATAGTATATGTAAGTCTTCTATTATTGCTATAAGTCTACAATCCTTCATAACAACCCCCATGGCTATAAAAGGGAAGGGCTGTTACAAAAGTGTGTATTTTCATTGTCAGCTACAGAAAAATGAGCAGGGGATGAGAGAGCCCTAGGACTCACAGACTTGCCTCAATCTAAATATGGCTTGCAAACTATTTTTGCTTTATCATCTTGGAAATCACTACACACACACGTGTGTGCCCACATTACTGTAGAGCACACTTCTGAAAGTTTCAAGTTTAAAAAAAAAGGCTCTTCCTTGGGTTACATAATTTTAATTATGTCTTCCTTCTGGCATTTTAGCAGGTGGCATTTCAGTGATCAATGAAGTTCTGGCATCTGCGCTTCCTTGTATATTATGCTAGTCTGCCAGTCCACTGATCTAGAATTACATTACTGTCACCATCATTTTTAGATGCCTATAAAAACCAGGTCTTCTGGCACCTTCCTTCATTTTCTAGCATGAGAGTTACCCCAAATTCCCTTATATTCTTTTTTTTTTTTCAAATTGTTAAATGCATGTCTTCTGCCCATTTTTTTTTCTTTTCAGCGTAACAGAATTCATAGTTTTTGCACCACACCCAGTGCTCCATGCAATGTGTGCCCTCCATAATACCCACCACCTTATATTATATTCTTAAGGAAACATTTTTGTTCCAAAATTATTTTTCTTTACCCCTTTGCTTCTTTTAAGACCCTTAAACTTATGGCATGTGTAGTACTCAAGACAGATTGGAAGACATGTCAGGACAAAAAACTTAACATTAGAAACTTAATAAATTGTACTTGAATGATTGGAGATGCCAAATGTGCCTGGGAAATATGGCATCTGGACATTTCAAATCACTTCCATCCTGCATAATGTCACTTTGTGTATGCCTTTGGATTTGGTGTGGTGTTTAAAACATGTCATGTCTAGGGACACCTGGGTGGCTCAGTTGGTTGAGCGGCTGCCTTCAGCTCAGGTCATGATCCCAGCATCCTGGGATCGAGTCCCACATCGGGCTCCTTGCTCAGCAGGGAGCCTGCTTCTCCCTCTGCCTCTGCCTGCCACTCTGTCTGCCTGTGCTCGCTCGCTCTCTCTCTCTCTCTGACAAATAAATAAATAAATAAAATCTCTAAAAAAAAATGTCATGTCTACCATTTCATCTGATCTTCACAGTATTCTTGTAAACTAGGCAGGAACGGTATTCATTCAATATTTACTGAATATCTCTTATGTGCCGGGCACTGTTCTTGGCACTAGGGATAGCAAAATAAATAAACAATACTTCCCTGTTTAAAGGAATGGGGATATTATTCTAAAGGTTATCATTGCCAATCTGCAACTGTGGAAACATAAGTTCCAAGAATTAAAGGTTAACCCCGAGTAAGATGTTGGTTTCCAGGTTACTTGTAACACTTCTTCCGATTGGTGCTAATCATTGCAAAGTATGATTACGACAAACCCTGAGTGGAAATATTCAGTTTGTTCATTTGAATGGAAACCCTCAGCTTGTGCTTGATAATATAGGATGTGAACTTTAAATAGACTCTTTAAAGGATTTGAAATTTTTAATTGCACTGGGGAAAAAATACTTTTGTTATATGTATCAGATTTATTGCATCAACTGATCCCAGTGAGTTGTGAGATGAAAACAATAGATTCTTTCTCACTAAGTCCACTTTGACAATCACTGTAACATCTTTCTTCCTTTTTTCTTCTTTTTAAAGTTGTTTTCTGGTATTTCAAAGAATAGTCCAGTTTAATGTAATTACTCATTCGGTTGAAAATTTCTCTTTCTCCCAGCTGAAGCCTGGACTCATGACACCCATATGAGCAGGGCTTACAGCCAACTTCTTTAATCCTCACCTCACTCTTCTGGGCTTTTCCCCCATTCACAGTGCTGCCTCTTGATTCATCAGGTTGGACGGGGGAGACAAAGGAGAAGCAAAAAAGTAGATAGGTCTCACTGGACTGGTATAGGTATAACCTAACCCAGGGGTCCTATGGATTTTGATGTCCAAATGCTGTTTTCTTTCTTTTTTCTTTTTTTCTTCTGGGATGCTTCTGAGGGATTTTCAGACTCCTGTTGCTGGAGGTCTTCCAACTGCAATTCTCTGACATGGCTAAGTCCTTCTGGGTAATGATTCTGTGTCTTTCCTCAATCCTTTTTTGCAGTAGTTTACCTCACATGACTTTCAAGTAAATCACCTCACCCTCAAAGGTGATCTATCCTATGACTCTTGGCTGGTGTCCCCTTCAGACCTAAGCCTGGGACCCTTCTATGGAGTCCACATCAGGCTCAGGGGGAAAATGTACCTTTGCACTGCCAAGCTCTAGAAGGAGAGGCCATTCCCAGAATGGTGCTCTGACTTTGCTCTCAAAGCTGAGCTTTCCTGCCACCTCCCTGCCAACCACTGACCTTAATACTTTTATAGGCATGAATCAAATACCCATACACAACCTCATCCTCCAATCTCCAGGAGACTCAAGTGAAGCATGCCCAAGGTTTCTTTGGAATTTTCCCTTATTTGGCATGAAGTGAAGGAGAAAGGACCCCTTTCCTCTGCACCGAAGATGGGAAATGCTACAATATTCCATCTAGCTTGTCTCTGAAGAAATCCCATTTCTCACACTTCACCAACACGTAAGCCAAATGGAGACTGTCTTGGTTCGGACTGCCATAACAAAATACTACAGACGAAGTGGCTTAAACAACAAACATTTATTTCTCACGGTTCTAGAGCTGGGAAGTACAAATCAAGGTACCAGAAGATTTGGTTCTTTTACTTCTTTTTTTTTTTTTTTTTAAATAGGCTTCACAACCAATGTGGGGCTTGAACTAAAGACCCTGAGATCAAGAGTCACATGTTCTTATCGACAGAGCTGGTCAGGTGCCCCCAAATTTAGTACTTAGTGAGGGCTTTCTTCCTGCCTTACAAATGGTTTGCCCCCTTGCTATGTCTTCACATGAAGTAACGAAGGTGTGGTGGGGGTGTGGAGAGAAAGGGAAAGCAAGGGAGCATACTTCCTTGTGTCCCTTAGGTCCCTAATCCCATCATGAGGGCTCCACCTTTATAATCTAATTACTGCCCAGAAGTTCCATCTCCAAAATCATCGCACTGAGGTTGGGGCTTCAATATATGAATTTTGGGGGAACACAATTCAGTCCATAACAGAAGCTGATGTGCCAATTGTCCTCTAAACCATCTTTGGTCACCCCTTTTGAAGATCTGCTTGTAAAATTTAGGAACTCTATTTGTGGTGGGGGTACTTAGACTCATTTTTATCAGTTTGGTGAATTCCTCAGCTATGCTGAGACAGGAAGAATAATATCTGAACACCCTTTTAATATATGAATGCTTAAAAAACCTAACCTCTTTCATTTATAGAGCCTTGTCTTTTCTTTTAAATACTGTTTGTCTCCTATTTGCATTTTTAATTGTTTTGTGTTCCCTGTATTTTTCACATATATAAAAATCATTTAGCTCTAGAATAAATGATCTGTCCAATAGAACTTTTTGTGAGATGAAAAATTCTGCCCTGTCCAATGTGGTAGCCAATATCTATCTCTGACTACAGAGTATATGTAATGTGGCTAATGCAACAAAGATGTGAATTTCTAATTTTATTTACTTTAAATTTTCATGTAAATTAAACTACATTAAATTAAGTTAAAAACTTAATTAACTTTAGATTTAAATAGCCACATACATTTATGATTTACCTATCATATAGATAGTACCAAATGACCAAAATTTTGATCTTTTTCTTTTTCTTTTGCCTTATATAGCAAATATCCAGAATGATGTCCCACTGATAGTGCATTATGTTTTTCTACTCAGTAAATGCTGAAGGACTGTTATTTCATTATTTCACATAGCCAAAATTAGGAATTAAATATGTCTAGTTGGTGATATTAGAAAAAGTCACTTACTTGCAATAATATTCCAATACCAAATGATGTCCCTTTCTCTTTGCTACTGCCACTATGCCTATGCCCTTCTCTACTTCATGCAATAAAGTGATTTTGGAAGGTAGGACTTGACATAGCGTACATCCTTTATTCTTCAAAGAAGCTTTAGAGCAATGACTATATAAGATCTAAGACTGAATGCTACTAGAACAAGGATACAATAGTTCATATGGTTTCCAAGGCCAATCCTCATGGAAAAGATGGACTGCAATGGCCAAGCTGAGAATCAAATAGTTTATATCTATTTCAAAACACTCTAAAGGTATAGAGGACATACTTAAGTCATGCAGTGCTCACTACTCTTTTCAGGCTAACTCCCTGTGTGCAGTGAATTTTCCTGTTTTATGGATCTGTCGTTGCTTCTTGCAATGTACAATGTCTTTATACATACAAAACCATACCTCTTTTGATAACTGTACTCTATATTCAACTGGCTATTCCTGAGATTTACTAGGTGCCGCCATGTTACTTTTAGTTAATCTAGCAGATTTAGTGTTTTTCTGCTTGTGTGTGTGTGTGTGTGTGTGGTTACTACTTGTTAGTTTGCTGAAACATCCCGGATCTATCCATTGTTCACCAGTTTAAGAATATCATTGACATTGAGATTCAGTGCATATGCTATGAGCACAAGCCAAGATTTTGTTGGTTACTAATTCTGTCCTTTGAAACAATGGGTGGCACAGAAGCAATACTGATGCCAATGCATAGAAATCATATGTGAATTCTGAATCATCTGTAAATTTCCAACAACCCTTTAGACTACTGCAAAAACCTTCCATTTGTTCTAGAACTTCACTTTGAAGTTACGTTCTAAGGGGTGGAGGGAAACCAGATATCAATTTTCTGGGACTAATCCTATAGGAGATAACCCATCAAGATTTTAAATCCTCAGAACAAATTCTAAAGGAAAAAAATATGTTTTGCTTCTGGACACCAACTATTCTGATTGTAGTAGTTTTAATCCACTCCAGTAACTTTATATAATATAGTATTATTGGAATCTGCTGGGAAATAATAATATTATCAGACTCATTGGTTTTGACGTATATGGTCCATGGGACTGTTTTGGACTAAAGGTGGTGAATAAAGTCAACAGCCACAGAAAATAGTAAATGCAATTATCAATGCATATTTTCAGAGTTGAAGAGGCTATCAGATACACCTTGGTGTATTAAAGGACTATAACACAGGTATGATTTAAAATTCTTCATTACTTGAGTCTGAATCATGACATGAATAAAAACATTCTGTTCTAACTTCTCCCTAAAGACTATCCCAGCTGCTTTATTTTGTATCAGTCTTTTACATTTTCCAGAATCTTATGGTACTTGTTGCTATTACCTAATTTGGCAATTTAATGTCTTCTAGTATCACCTCACTTTTACAGATTGTGCTTATGGAGAGAGGACATGCCTCAAATACTTTCTGTATTTTTCATAGCACCTAGTATGATGCTGGGAATAGAAGACAAATAATAGATGTTTGGTTTTTTGTTTGTAGTAAGTATAATGCCAACCATTTGGGGCAAGGAGAAACTAGAATTAAAGACTGCTATTTACTGCAGTGATTAAGCACTAACACCTCATTTACTCAGGTAAGGTACTCTGTTTGGGTTTGTTTTTGTTTTTGTCTAAGGTACTCTGTGCTTTAAATAAGTTTGCAATTGTCTTTTTTGTGTGATCATATATGAAAGCACACTTGCTCCCAAAAGGTTAAGTTCTGGGGCTTATTTATTAGTTCGTTATTTGGTAAGACTATGAGTCTCCTTTTCTTTTAGATGTATTTTTTCTGAGCTGTGATCAAGCTGTTTGTTTTTTTTTTTCCCATGTCATTGTAGTATCCCTAAACCAGAGGGCACAGAATCTCTTTCTTAATTATTATTTTTTTTTTTTGGAAAAGGAAGAAAATTATTTAACACACAGTACCATCTTATTCCTACAGTGAAACACTAACAGAGGAAGACACAGCACCCAGGGGTTAGGTGGGATCTATGTTATTTATCAAAAGCAAACACACAGTACTCTCCAACAGAGTAAGAGTCACCACAGCAACTTCACCTCTCAGTCGAGCATCCTGCATCTGTTCACTCAGATGGTTGGAAAAGAGACAAGGTAGAAGAAAGAAAGAAACTTGGAAAATGTTTTCAGCTGTAAGCTTTGGTAAAATAACAGGCCTGTTTATGAGGAAAAGTTGGGGGAACCACTACCAAGTACAAACAACTCCACAACTGCCTTTAAAGTCGTTGGGGGTCTAAGGAAGTTCTGGAATATCATTTAAGGTACTGGAAGATAATGGAAAATTCTCTATGGCACTGAGGCAATTGGGTTCTCTTCTGCTAAGTTCCTTTCTACACCATAGAAATAAACATTACCTTTCCTTTTTCACCATCCTTTTTTTATATTCATGTCTCACATCCCTACCTTTGCTCACTTCAGTGTACTGAAAGCAACATTAGACTTTGCAACAAGCTGTTTTCCTAAGGTAAGGCACTGTTTTTTAACCCACATCAGAGAAAAGAAAGTTAAAGAAAGTGGGAGTGGTCAGAAGGTTAATTCACAGATACCTGGAGATCTGAGCTTTCCAGAAGTGCTTAATGGGGACTAAGAGCTGTGTTCCACCATGGGAGTCAGGGGCACAATGGAAATAAATACAAACTTCTAAGACTGCTTTCAATCGAAGCAGCATAAAGTGGCCACAAAATGGAGGTTCAAAATTAAAATAAGTCTTGTGCAAACTCTAAGGGAATATTAAACTATGGCCAAATCTGTAATTTTCAAGAGCTAAGAAACTCTTTTAAATAAACTGTAAAACACAATAGAACTTTTTCAACACAAAACATAGTGCTTTACATCAGGAATATGTCTGATTGCTATGTAATACATTGACTAAAATGTATGCGATAAAATTCATATTGTATAATTATTGGACCAACATCTGTACAATGTTTATTACAGCATCCATTAACCACTGTAATAGGAAAACTATCAATTTTAACAGAAAACATTAGCTTTTTTTGAGTAATTAATACTTTCAACAACCATGACAGTTTGTGATTTATTGGGCCTACTCTATTAAGTAAAATCATGAAACTATTCACTTGCAGACTAACCGCTATTCCTAAGGTCACCTTTTAATGGTGGGCCAATGAGCCCTAGCAGTACTCAAGGAAAACTCTAATAATACTACATAATTTCCTGTAACTACTTCTTAAGAAAGCATAAATCTTGACTTAGCAGTTGACCAACCATGTAGATATGGCCGAGTGACATAACTCTAATATGTAGTTTCTACTCTACAAGAGGGAGAATAAAATACATGTATATCACTGAGTTATTATAAAATCAAACAAAATAATGCATGTAAGCCATGTAATAAACACTCAGTAAATATGGATTTCCTCCTTACTTAAAAAGCATTAAATTTATATTTGAAAAATGTCTGTTAAATAATGAAAACAGAAGTTTGGACTGTTGCGTGCACCTGAGGAAGCATACCTCATGATCCACATACCCGTGGCTGCTGAGATGGCTCTACAATATTTGTGAGAACCTGATGAAAGGTGAAATCATATTTGAATGAATCCATGGCACTGTCAACTTATTAGTGGAATTAAAAGAGGTTGCTGATTGATGGTTTTCAACAGTGATTACAATGGCCATTACCCTAGGTTCATAAGAGTGAGTATGCATTCATTTCAAATGTAATGTATCTTTAACATAACTCATCTTTTTAAGATTCCACAGTTCGTAGAAATGGCTTTTGTGGAGAAAAAAATTTCTGCATTGAAATCTAAGATTTGGCATCTTTAATTTATTGTGGATCTTATAAAAAGCACTGAACAAGAAGAAGACACATGGTTAATTATGTGTCACTTTAGAGGAAATGTACCATACAGTGAACAAAAATGACTTCCGTAAAGTGTACATTATAACCTAATTGGTTACTTGCACCTTATAAATTAGAGCTAATTAGCAAAAAGGTATTTTTGCAACTCTGAGTGGTTATGTCGCTTGGCCAGAATTACATGGTCAGTCAATTGCCAAGCGAACATGTAAGCTCAAGTCTTCTTGAATCAAACTTACTATTCATTCTATTTACTGTGTTCTTTTAAGAATTAGTAAGAAGAATGAATGGTATTTAGGCTTTTCATGAAAATTGCTAGTACACATATCAACCCAAGTTTGGGCAAAAACAAATTGTTGTTTGTATTACCTATTTGAAAAGTAAGTCTTTTCTTTGAAAACTTAGATCTCTCCTTTTTTCTTTAGTTCCCTTATTTAGCAAATAAGTTTTATATTTAACCTACATCATACAGTATTATGAAATTAAATTATAGAGCCAATTTTGCAAAATTCATATTAATAAAATATTTTATTATTTTTATAAAGATTTTATTTATTTGACACAGAGAGAGAGAGAGAGAGAGAGACTAGAAGAAGGAGGAGCAATAGGCAGTAGGAGAAGCAGGCTCCCTGCTGAACAGGGAGCCCTATGACTCTGGGCTTGATCCCAGGAACTGGGACCATGACCTGAGCCAAAGGCAGATGCTTAACCAACTGAACCACCCAAAAACCCCAATAAAAATATTTTAAGTAATGTACAAAAAGAATACTGACTAAGCAAAATAGATACTGGCAATACACAATAAAAAGAGAATGAATAACAACTTTGTTTTCTATCAATAAAAACTTTACTTGTTTGAATTTTTAAATAGTGTTCCCAATTCCTAAAGTCAATGAATTTTATATAATGCAATAACCTATTATGTAAAGATAAGATTTTAAAATGATGTTGCAAAATGAGAAATCAATGTTAAGTATAATGGTTAGGTATCAGTAGTAAGTAATTCTCATTTTTCCTTCATTGAAACTATTCGCTGGGGGCACCTGGGTGGCTCAGTCAGCTAAGGGTCTTCCAAGGATCTCAGGATCCTGGAATCCAGCACCACATCAGGCTCTCTGCTCAGGAGGGAGCCTGCTTCTTCCTCTCTGTCTGCCTGTTGCTCCACCTGCTTGTGCTCTGTCAATAAATAAATGAAATATTAAAAAAAAGAGAAAAACTATTCCCTAACCTGAATAACTTTCATTAATCATAACTGTTTAGGAGGATGTGGGCTGTATCTTTTCTACTCTATCAGATTATCCATATGGATTTATTTTTATTAAAAGAAACATAAAAAGTAAAACCATTTTAATTTTTAATAATTTTTCTTTTCTTCATTTCTTTGTTTTCTTTGTTTCTTTTGAAACAATTTCTAAAGATTAAAATAACTTATTATGCTTGGAATACCTAGAGGTTGGTTAAAGAAATATAAAAGATTGATTGTTGAGACATTCCTATTATAAGTTTTATATCTGAATGCTCTTCAATCATTCAGAGAACCATTTCCTGCTGGAAGTGTGCTGCAATAAATACCTGAATAAAAATGATCTTGGTAATGCACTAGGGCAGAGAAGTAAACTGAAGACCCAAAAGAACTATGTCAACCTTTTTTTAAAAAGGATTACAGAATAGGAGGAGGAGCAAGATGGCGGAGGAGTAGCAGCTGAGAAGTCATCAGGTAGCAGGAGATCAGCTAGATAGCTTATCAAACCACTGCGAACACCTACAAAACCAACGGGAGATCGAAGAGAGGAAGAACAGCAATTCTAGAAACAGGAAATCGACCACTTTCTGAAAGGTAGGACTGGCGAAGAAGTGAATCGAAAGCGACGGGAGGATAGACCGCGGGGGAGGGGCCGGCTCCCGGCAAGCGGCGGAGCAACGGAGCACTAAATCGGGACTTTTAAAAGTCTGCTCCACGGAGGGACATCGCTCCAGAGGCTACACTGGGGTGAAGCCCACGAGGGTCAGCGTGGCCCCAGGTCCCGCAGGGTCACAGAAGGGTGTCTGAGTGTTGCAGAGCTAGCAGGTATCGGAGCGGGAAGCCGGCTACAGAGGCAGAGCCGAGGAGTGAGCTCTCAGCTCGGGATTACCTTGAACCGGTAGCAGGCTGGGTGAGCTCGGAGCGCGGCCAGAGGCGAGGAAGACGTGGGTGGTCCGGGGCTTTTCTCTGAGGAGTGGAGCCCCGAATCTCAGCTCTTCCGGGCTGGAGACTAGGAGGCCGCCATTTTCATTCCCGTCCTCCGGACTCTACGGAAAGCGCTCAGGGAACAAAAGCTCCCGAAAGCGAAACCGAGCGGATTA
>PISX010018207.1:0-41286 GCA_004024625.1 Mellivora capensis | reverse complement strand
TATCATGCTTAGTGAAATAAGTCAATCAGAGAAAGACAACTATCATATGATATCCCTGATATGAGGAAGTGGAGATGCAACATGGGGGACTAGGGGGGCAGAAAAAGAAGAAAAGAAACAAGATGGGATTGGGAGGGAGACAAACCATAAGTGACTCTCAATCTCACAAAACAAACTGAGGGTTGCTGGGGGGAGGGGGCCGGGAAAGGGGGGTGGGGTAATGGACATTGGGGAGGGTATGTTCTATGGTTAGTGCTGTGAAGTGTGTAAACCTGGCGATTCACAGACATGTACCCCTGGGGATAAAAATTTGTTTATAAAAAATAAAAATTTAAAAAAAAAAAAGAAAAGAAAACACAACTCTTCAAAATCTTTGGGACACAGCAAAGGCAAACCTGAGAGGAAAGTATATAGCAATACAGCCTTTCTCAAGAAACAAGAAAGGTCTCAAATACACAACCTAACCCTATACCTAAAGCAGCTAGAAAAAGAACAGCGAAGAAAGCCTAAACCCAGCAGCAAAAGCGCTATAATTAAGGTCAGGGTAGAAATCAATCAAATAAAAACCAAAAGAACAGTAGAACAAATCAACGAAACAAGGAGCTGCTTCTCTGAAAGAATTAGTAAGACTGATAAACCCCTGGCCAGACTTATCAAAAAGAAAAGAGAAAGGACCCAAATTAATAAAATCATGAATAAAAGAGGAGAGATCACAACCAACACTAAAGAAATACAAACGATTATAAGCACATATTACGAGCGACCGTATGCCAGCAAATTAGACCATCTGGAAGAAATGGATGCATTCCTAGAGACATATAAACTACCAAAACTGAACCAGGAAGAAATAGAAAACCTGAACAGACCCATAACCAGTAAGAAGATTGAAGCAGTCATCAAAAATCTCCCAAAAAACAAGCGCCCAGGACCAGTTGGCTCCCCAGGGGAATTCTACCAAACATTCAAAGAAGAATTAATACCTATTCTTTTCCATTCTTTTTCAAAGAAATAGAATAATCCTAAAATTTATATGGAACCAGAAAAGACCTCGAATACCCAGAGCAATGTTGAAAAAGAAAACCAAAGCTGGTGGCATCCCAATTCCACACTTCAAGCTCTATTACAAAGCTGCAATCATCAAGACAGTATGGTACAGGCACAAAAACAGACAACTAGATCAATGGATCAGAATCAAGAACCCAGAAATGGACCCTCGACTTTATGGTCAACTAATCTTCAAAAAAGCAGGAAAGAATGCCCAATGGAAAAAAGACAGTCTCTTCAACAAATGGTGTTGGGAAAATTGGAGCCACATGCAGAAGAATGAAACTGGACCATTTCCTTACACCACACACAAAAATAGACTCACTCAGATGATAGGAATCCATCAAAATCCTTGAGAAGAACACAGGCAGCAACCTCTTCGACCTTAGCCGCAGCAACTTCTTCCTAGAAACATCACCAAAGGCAAGGGAAGCAAGGGCAAAAATGAACTATTGGGACTTCATCAAGATCAAAAGCTTCTGCACAGCAAGGGAAAGAGTCGTCAAAACCAAAAGACAACTAAGGGAATGAGAGAAGATATATGCAAACGACATATCAGATAAAGGGCTAGTATCCAAAATCTATAAAGAACTTATCAAACTCAACACCCAAAGAACAAATAATCCAATCAAGATATGGGCAGAAAGGGTGCCTGGGTTGGCTCAGTCATTAAACATTTGCCTTTGGCTCAGGTCAAGATCCCAGGGTGCTGGGATCGAGCCCCACATTGGCCACAATGGGAGAGGGAGAAAAAGGAAGCCTTTTTCTCCCTCTCCCATTGCCCCTGCTTGTGTTCCCTTTCTCACTGTCTCTCTCTGTCAATTAAATAAATAAAATCTTAAATTTAAAAAAAAGAATGAAATGGCTAGAAGACATGAACAGACATTTCTGCAAAGAAGACATCCAAATGGCCAAGAGACACATGAAAAAGTCCTCTGCATCACTCAGATCATGGAAATACAAATCTAAATCTCAATGAGATACCCCCGCTCACATCAGTCAGAAAATGACAGGTGTTGACGAGGATGCAGAGAAAGGGGAACCCTCCTACATTGCTGGTGGGGATGCAAGCTGGTGTAGCCACTCTAGAAGAGTATGGAGGTTTCTCAAAAAGATGAAAATAAGCTACCCTATGACCAGCAATTGCACTACTGTGTATTTACCTCAAAGATACAAATGTAATGATCTGAAGGGGCATATGCACCCCAATGTTTATAGCAGCAATGTTCACAATAGCCAAACTACAGAAAGAGCCTAGATATTCAGCAACAGATGAATGGATAAAGAAGATGAAGAAGATGTGGTTATGTATATATAATGAAATATTACACAGCCTTCAAAAAATGAAATCTTGCCATTTGCAAGGATGTGGATGGAACTAGAGGGTATTACACTAAGTAAAATAAGTCAATCAGAGAATTCATTTCCACTACATTTCATCAGGGGGAGCATATTTGATTTGACCCTGATGAAATGTAGTGGAAATGAATACAAAATCTTTATAAAATGAAATTAGAATTTTAAATTTATGATTCTTATCAATCATAGAAGTTTGGGATTGAAGAGATCTAGCTTGACTTCAGTTTGTGTAAAATAAAACCTAGAGTTTTATTACTGTAACTTCAATATGAATAATTAGTGTAAAATGGTAGCCAAAAGCCTAGGAAGATCAGGCTTTGTGACACATTAATTTAAAACATTCCATTCAATACTACAAATATATGTTTAAAACCTTCTACATGCCTGGCACTGAATTATATCTGCCAAAATTCAAATATAAATATGGCATGATCCCTACTTAAAAGAGTTTATAGCCTAAATCAGTATTTTTTCAACTGCGGGTCACAAAATCCATTGAGTTGCCACCAATATTTCTTAATGAAGTAGAAATGAATAGAAAATATCAGAGTATACCATACAAAGTACACAGTCTTGTATCATCAAACTTTAACTTTTTCATATACATGTATATATATATACATATATGTAGATATACATACACACAAAAGAGATAGCAATTTTAAATGTATTTCTTATTGCAGAACAGAGTCAAAGGTTAGAAAGACATTACTCTAGTGGAAGAGGACAAAATAAATATACCACTGCAAGGTACAAAGTTTCATGAATTTAAAAGAATAAAATCTAACTGGTTGGAGAAAGAGAAGGTCAAGGGTCTAGAAAAAGATTTACAAAGATAGCTATATATGAAAGGAGCCTCACTATGCAAGAAAAAATAAGACATGGAGAAGGAAAAGGACCCTACATAAAAGCAATAACATGAATAAGACATGATGTAGTAAATAACAAGAATGTTTAATAGGTGGCAAATAGTTCTGGCATATGGCAGCACTGGTATAATTAATTCAAGACAGAAAGACTTGGAGAAAGTTCAGTTTGGCTAAAGTGTAAAGTATAAGCAGGACTGCAGATGAGGCTGAAAAAAGCAAATCTGAGTCATAATATGAAAGTTCTGGGCACATAGTAAACACTTAATGAATGTTAGCTATTCCAACTAGACTTATTTAGTTCTAGAGAATTAAACCATGTATCTTTCTTTTTTTAATTTATTTATTTGATAGACAGAGATCACAAGTAGGCAGAGAGGCGGGCAGAGAGAAAGAGGGGGTAGGCAGGCTCCCGCTGAGCAGAGAGCCCAATGCAGGGCTCAATCCCAGGACCCTGGGATCATGACCTGAGCCGAAGGCAGAGGCTTTAACCCACTGAGCCACCCAGGCGCCCCCCCACCTATTTTTTTAAAGATTTTATTTATTTATTTGACAGAGAGAGATATCACAAGTAGGTGGAGAGGCAGGCAGAGAGATAAGAGGAAGCAGGCTTCCGGCTGAGCAGAGAGCCTGATGCAGGGCTCAATCCCAGGACCCTGGGATCATGACCTGAGCCGAAGGCAGAGACTTTAACCCACTGAGCCACACGGGCGCCCCCCTTTTTTATTTCTTTTCAGTGTAAGGGAATTCATTGTTTATGTACCACACCCAGTGCTCCTCCATAACACCCACTACCAGGCTCACCCAGACTCCCACCTCCCGCCCCTTCAAAACCCTCAGATTGTTTTTCAGAGTCCATAGTCTCTCATGGTTCATCTCCCCCTCCAATTTCCCTCAACTCCCTTCTCCTCTCCATCTCCCCATGTCCTCCGTGTTATTTGTTATGCTCCACAAATAAGTGAAACCATATGATAATTGACCCTCTCTGCTTGACTTATTTTACTCACCATAATCTCTTCCAGTCCCATCCATGTTGATACAAAAGTTGGGTATTCATCCTTTCTGATGGAGGCATAATACTTCATAGTGTATAAGGACCACATCTTCCTTATCCATTCATCCGTTGAAGGGCATCTTGGTTCTTTCCACAGTTTGGCGACCATGGCCATTACTGCTGTGAACACTGGGGTACAGATGGCCCTTCTTTTCACTACATCTGTATCTTTGGGGTAGATACCCAGTAGTACAATTGCAAGGTCTTAGGGAAGCTCTATTTTTAATTTCTTAAGGAATCTCCACACTGTTTTCCAAAGTGGCTGTACCAACTTGCATTCCCACCAACAGTATAAGAGGGTTCCCCTTTCTCCACATCCTCTTCAAAACACGTTATTTACTGTCTTGTTAATCTTGGCCGTTCTAACTGGCGTAAGGTGGTATCTCAATGTTTAAACCAAGTATCTTTAAGATCCTTTACATAAAGTTCTAAAGTGCTATGAATTACTGAAAGGCTATAAAGCAAATTACTTAAATGTAGGCACAGAACATGGACTTATAAGAAATTACAGGGAGCCTATTAAATAAGAAAGAATGTTCAAATCATACCTGTCTAAATAATAAAATGGGACTGTCCCAAAAAATGGTGAGGGTATTGTCACTAGATGATATCTGAATAAAGGCCAAATGCACATCAGTCTGAGATATACTATCTATAATATAAAGTTCTGCATTCATCATACACTAATTCTTCCATCCATTTTGGTTCTCACTCACCAATGAGTAAGAGCTATGAATGAGTTTTGAAGAGAGGAGAAACAGATGGAAGCAGGAGGTTGGAATTTTATTCCATTGCAGAAAAGTAGGAAAACAGGAAACTTCTGAATGACATTTCCCAACACAGTAATTATCTCTACTAGAATACCCTAATGTGTGATATAGCAAATCAACCGCAAGAACCTGGACCACAGCTAAAATAATTTGGCAATGTATTTACAAAAAAATGTTTTAAGTTCCTAGAGGCTTTATGTGAAAAAATCTTGCCTTTCCATACAATATCTGTCAAGAGGGGTTATGCAAGAGTCAAGAGCATAATCATAAAAGGTTTGTTCATTAGAGTAAAAGCATAACACTGGAATTAAAATCCTAATATAGCATATCCAATAATTCTTACACATTGGGAATAATTTCAGATCATTCTCATCATCAAGAATAAAGACACATGGGGCACCTGGGTGGCTCAGTGGGTTAAGCCTCTGCCTTTGGCTCAGCTCATGATCTCAGGGTCCTCGGATCAAGCCCCTCATCAGACTCTCTGCTCAGCAGAGAGCCTGCTTCCCCCTCTCTCTGCCTGCCTCTCTGCCTACTTGTGATATCTCTCTCTCTGTCAAGTAAATAAATGAAATCTTTTAAAAAAAGAATAAAGACGTAGATTTCAAAAGAAAAGCTTCAAAATAAAAACTACTAAAAAATTAAAATTAGCACCAATGTAAAAATATGATATGAAATACTTTCAACCTCAATGACCATTATTTTGAGAAGGTTATGCTTTCAAATGTCTCTAAAAATGCTAGATAGAAAAAGGTGTCATGCTTATAATTTAGCTTACTGTTTCTAAAGCACATTCTCTTAAAATACTGCATGATAAAATGAACTGTAACATCTGAATAGACTACTTCTGTAGTTGCATAATGACTTTTCTATTAAAAATGTTGATAATTTCCTGTTGGTTATTTCCTGTTTGCTTTACAGAATGACAGACCAAAACAAAGACCTCTTGGTTTGGAAGGGGCGGGGGGTGGGAGGTTGGGGGAGCCTGGTGGTGGGTATTGTGGAGGGCACACATTGCATGGAGCACTGGGTGTGGTGTAAAACTATGTATGAATTCTGTTACGCTGAAAAGAAATTTAAAAAAATAAATATTTTTAAAAACCTGAAAAAAAAATACGAGCTTTTTTGTCTATCAATTGAACAGCTCAATAAAGCTGTTCAAATAAAAGAAAATAACAAAAATAAATAAACAAGTAAACAGAAACCTGCCTTCTGTTGTGATGAGGACTGGATGTTGTATGTAACTGATGAATCATTAAAACACTACCTCAAAAACTGATGATGTATTATATGTTGGCTAACTGAACATGAAAAAAAAAAACCCCTGCCTTCTGACTCATCATGCCCTGAATGTGTACTATCTTTATCAATGTAAATCATTACAATTAGAAGCAGAACAATAAATACCATGTCATCTTATATAAATGTTTAATATTAAAAAATTCCTGGGACGCCTGGGTAGCTCAGTTGGTTAAGCGGCTGCCTTCGGCTCAGGTCATGATCCCAGCGTCCTGGGATCGAGTCCCACATCGGGCTACTTGCTCGGCAGGGAGCCTGCTTCTCCCTCTGCCTCTGCCTGCCACTCTGTCTGCCTGTGCTCTCTCGCTCTCTCTCCCTCTCTCTCTGACAAATAAATAAATTTAAAAAAAAAAAAAGAGTCTCTTTCTCGGTTTGTCTTTGTTTGGGACACCTGGGTGGCTCAGTTGGTTAAGCGACTGCCTTCGGCTCAGGTCATGATCCCAGAGTCCTGGGATCGAGTCCCACATCGGGCTCCTTGCTTGGCAGGGAGCCTGCTTCTCCCTCTGCCTCTGCCTGCCACTCTGTCTGCCTGTGCTTGCTCTCTCTCCCTCTCTGACAAATAAATAAATTTTTAAAAAATTCCTTAAGTATAATTATCCAATTTAAATTGAAAAGTCTGTAGAGAATGCCTTATCTTTTGAGCCAAAGACATACACTACTGTCAAATTCCTTTCAGAAGCAACATGATGTAATCAAAGAAGCTGTGGCTTAGAATCCCAAAATCATCAGTTCAAATCTCAACTCAGCACTTACTGGCTTAAGTTCCTTAGATCAGTCACCTAACTTCTCTCATCAGTTTTAAAATGTGGGGAGAGGTGATATTATGGTGTAAGGCTCAAGTAGAATCATGATTTGGAAGTTCCCTATAAACACTAAAACCCAATCATTAAACATCAAGCACAACATCAATCACTTTTCAGGACAAAATAAAGCCCTGGGTATATCACATCTTCTCTGCCCTAGTGGATGCCTTTACCTCTGAGAGGTATGTGTCCCTTTTGGAGGCTTCAAAGACTGGGACTGCCTCGTGGAACAAGTAACTAAAAAGCCCACAGCCTTCACACTAGTTCAGTGAGTTTCAGCCTATTTACCAACAGATTTACTGAAATTTGTGATCACTGGTTCTTTTCAGTTGGGTTTCATCAACCTATTCCCTCCCCACCGTCAGCGGCCTCTGCACTACAGGATCCTTACAAGGTAAATTTATTTTAAGGACTCAAGGCTTTTTTTTTTTAATGCTTTTTTTTTTCCTACCTGGGGAAAATCTGGTAAAAGTTAGGCAGAAAATATGAATTACTTTTTAAATTAGATAAAAATAAATATAACATAAATAAATCCTTTTTTAATTAAACAAGCAAATAAAACATTACAAAACTAAAATACGAGGTATTCTGGTTGGTAATAAGGAGAAACTGTCATGGTTTACTAAGTGTGGATTAGAAAATCAGTAACCAATGCCCTGAGATATTTTTTTAAAAATTTATCTTATGACAGTAAAATAAATAAGATGATGACCTGAGGCAAGCTTCCACTCCTAGAATGCCAAGCTAGTACAAATGTATTCAAACTTTTGCTGCTATTCTATTTTAGAAGTTAATTATAAACATTCTTGTTTTATTTGTTATTGGTGTTTGCTGCTGCTACTGCTACTGCTTCTGCACTTAGAAAATGAGAAAAGTATTTTCTTGGTCTTTGGTTTCTCTATTTAGTAGTTTGGGTGCCATCGATATGGGAAAAGACAAGTTTTTCACAAAAATAGTTGGATTGTTCTCACCTAACGCACTTTAGTACAGGAAGCTTCTTGGAAAAGTAAAATAAAGAATGGAAAGACAAAGGGCTTTCCAAGCATTCATGGGAACAAGAGATCAGAGAACATCAGTGGGAAAGAGACATAAGGAGTCAGAACTTGGGCTTACAGGTTCAGGAAAAAACAACCACCACCACCACCACAAAACAAAACAGCCCCTTTAATACTAGAGAAGGATAGCAAGAGAGTCAAGTATATCACAAAATATTGCAGAGGAAGAAAATTAAGGAGAATATTCAATTGTTGAAGGGCAAAAAAGCACTAACAACTTCTAAAATCCAGTTTCTTCATCTGTATGATGAGATAACATTAGAACTGCTCTAGGAACCTACATGGTGTAACCTGAGAATCCCTAGCAGCATACTGGCCCATGACTAAATCTCAAAAAAGGACAGTTTTCTCCCCTTCACCTAAAGTTAACCACAGAATATTACAATGAAAATGGAAGCCCAGATATCACCTAGTTCTAAGTGGATATCACATAGTTTGAAAACGTTGTACAGAATTCCTACATTTACAAAAATTAAAAGCTAGTAAGATATTTCTACAGGATCTCAAACACCTTACCAATGTCAAATACAAATGAACAGCTGCAGTAAGGAAAAATAAAACTCCTTTATACTGCTGCAATAGAAGACTCCTTCCCTCACT
The DNA here is from genome assembly GCA_004024625.1 of Mellivora capensis. NCBI lineage: Eukaryota > Metazoa > Chordata > Mammalia > Carnivora > Mustelidae > Mellivora > Mellivora capensis. The sequence continues at coordinate 32,436 of PISX010018207.1, read as the reverse complement.
AACATCCAAGCAGTTTCTCCAAACTGGTAGGAAGAACGTACAAGTTTTCCCTCCCTGCTATAAGGATTATGGATTAGCAAGCAGAGATAGAAACCTGTGCTCCAAGCTGGTCATAAAAATCAAAGCTGAAACTCAAAATGTTTTCTCATAGGAATAATACTCATAGATTTTCAAGATAGCAATTAAATAATGCAGCTAGCATACTATTTTTTATTCACTGTTTTTCTTATTATAAATACAATATTTAAGCTACTTTATAGGCTGAAATGGATTTTATTAGATAAAAGGCCTAGGAGTGTAGCCCTAACATGTTTATGGAAAGAGATGCACCCTGAGTTTTGAACAATCTTTCAGATCATAACTGAGGAAGGGACAGTAGAAGAAAGCTGTGAGGGAAATAGAAAAAAAAGAGATGCCTTGTTTGGCAGCAAAGGCATCTAAATTACACTAAATCACAGCTGTTAATGTCTTCAGAATAACTGTCTCTCTCATATACCAAGCACCTGTCCTCAATACTGTGCCCCTTCCCAGGAAATAAACATTTTTCTAAAGCTAAACTCACAGTCCTAAGAATTCAAGAATTTCATTCCATCTTTCTGATTAAATCACACACCAAATCTTAGCACTCTGAGCTTCACATATGCCTATCTTGATTACCTTGCACTGCCTCCTTCTAAGAACACATCAGAGGAAATACCTAGTGTTATTACTTTAAGTACTAAAGGGAAAAGAAAAAATTAACACTTACTAAGCACTTGGTATGCTCTCATTTGATTTTCACAACCCTGTAGGTAAATATTACTCCCCACTTACAACATTAAGAAAATGATGTTAAATAACTTGCCCACAACACCATTAAAGAGAAGCCAGAACTCATTATTTGGCTAACTCCCTACTCAAGGGTTTTTCTCCAAAGGAAATTATCACTTAGGTGCCACTGAACAGTTGACCACTTTCACATCAATTATTTGTTATTCTAATCCAGCAGCCCTAAAAGCAAGATATGGATAAAATAAACCACCAACTCTTCATTTCATGGAATCTATATAGTATTTAGAAAATGCTCTAAAATGTCCCCAGAGGTGAATCCCAGCTCTTTATATCATTTCCCAATTCCTTCTCAACAGAGACTCAAACACTAGGGCTCCTTTTATCACTTCCATCCTAGTAAGTTACCGTGTAATTATAGCACAGCTATTAAAAACTCCTGAAAGTTACCTTTCAAAAGGGGATTTTCTACCAGCACAGATCTCTCTGCAGGTCCTTAAATTTAAATAAATTCAATTTTCACATGATAACTTGCTTGATGGTATTCCTAAGTGTTTGTTACTACTGCCAGTTTAAAAAGTTATTTTCTAGTAAATTATGAGCTAAATCTTGATTGAACTGCAGTTAAAAAAGGAAAATAAAACTCTATGTTTAGACAGATTCCTCATCTATAGTTTTCCATTACAAGCTTGGGAGGGAGGGGAACCTATACATTCAACATTTTAAATCTGTTTTTAACCCAACAAGATGACAAATGACTTACAATAATGCAATGTGCCTGAACTCTTCTAGCATGTTATTGCCACAAAACACTCACATTATAACATTATAAAAGGAAAACTGACATTCAATCCCTTAAATTATTGACTATTCTTTTACAGAAGTTTAATATTACAAGGATTATTTAGCTTCAGGAGTTTAATACTTATAACGGATAAAAAGAGGATTCTAAGAGGAATGATGGTCTCATGAAAACAGGTTTGTTTTTTTAAACAAAGCTGTGACCATAATACATACTAAACTTAACACTTAGACATGTCCAAAAACACTTCCCATTGTAAGGTAATTATTTCTAATACTGAAGGCAAAACAAATTAAAACAGAGCAAACATTTGCAGTCAAATGTCTGCAAAATTTTGAAATGGAGAAAAATGATGTCAACGCTTTTTGTCCTTTTATTTGAAAGGCTCCAGTCCAAAAATAAACAGTCATCCGGCTCATCAACTCAGGTGCGGAAACTCATTAAAATTGAGATTTGGGAAGGGAGAAAACAAGATTCCCAGGATTTGGCTTCTTGGGTAAAACTGCTCTGTGCCCCACACCAGAAACCTCACGCAGCCACAGTGGGCCCAGCCCACCCTGCCCGCCCCTCCCGGGCCGCACCTGCCGAGGCCGCGCCGCCAGCGCCCCCTGCCGCCCTCCCACGCCCCAAGACCCGCTCCCACCCCCATGCCCGCGCCCCTTCCGCACCGCCCCCGCCCCGCGCTCGCCCGGAGCTCGCCCCGCGCTCGCCCCACGCCGAGGCCGCGCAGCCTGTGGGCACCGGCGGGGGCGCGCGGACGCGAATCGAGGCGGGGCCGCCACGGGGCCGAAAGCACGGGCGCGTCCCCGGGACCCCCGCTGCGGCCAGACCAGAGCCTCACCTACCTACGCCGTATTTCTCCTCCTCCGTGGGGGTCCACATGGCCGGGCCGGGCGCAGCCCCGCGGGCGCGGCGGCTGGGCGACAGCGCGGCGGGAACGGCCGCGGGCCCGGCTGTGGCGCACCGCAAGCCGAAGCGGGGGCGGTCAGGCGGCGCGGGGCAGTGGGCGGCGCATCCTTCACAGGCCGTCCGGGATGCCGCCGCCGCCGCCACGTCCGGACCGCGAGGCTCCGCGGGCGGCCCAGCAGTCCCCGGCGGCGCGGCCGAGGGCTCTCCACCTCTCCGTCGCCGCTGCTCCCGCGCCGCTGTTCGGTCCCTCACAGCTCCGCTGCTCGGCTCCCGGCGCCGCCGCGGTTCGGCTCGCCTCAGCGGGCTCGCAGGACGGCCGCGCATGCGCCACTCCCCGGTGCGCGGGGGCTCGCGCTGCCCGGGCTCGCGCCGCCCGAGCCCGCGCGCGAGCCCACGCGCCGCCGCCGCCGCGCGCCAGCGGAGGGAAATCCGCGAGAAGGGATTGGGCGGCCCTGCGGGGGTCAGGCCTGGCTCCTCCGCTGACCCCCGCCCTCGGCGGCGGCAAGCGCTAGAAGAGGAGGGCTGGGCAGGTGGAAGGCCCTAGGCCGCTAGAGGCTTGCGTGCCTGGTGCCTCCTGCTAGACACACCGAGATTGCCGCGGGACCCCTATCCAAGAGCGGAGGGCCGAGAAAGAAGGATGATGTCTTCGGACCCATCCCGGTGCCACCCACAGGGTGGTCACGGCCCATCCCCGGAAAGGTCCCTGGAACCACTCTGCTTCTCGCCAAATCCGAAAGCTGGAGTCGCCGCGGGAGAAAAAGGTGGAGCATACTCAGGCCCCTGGCTCCTCATCTCTGGGATGCCTTCTAGGCCGAAGTCCTGCCGCCTCCTTGGCTGTAGTTTCGCAGAGTTGGCCTATGCGGTAGAGGTTTGGGGTCTGAACAATAACAGCAGCTTTCCTAGTAAGGAAGCACTTCGTTGGGATCTGGTATCCTGCCCTGGGCACCGCCTCTGCTGTTCCTAGGTTTCTGCCGTGCCGGCTATTCGGAGTTTCTGGCTCGATCCCGAAACTTTCCTCCTTTATCTCCTCCTCCCAAAATCTGTTCCCTCTTACTTCTGCAAATATCACCTTGTGACTCTATGTCAACCATTCGCCAAAGACCAGGATAATCCTGGCAACTGCAGGACTTCTTTCCATCTACATATGGACCATCCATCTCTGTTAGCGGCACTTCGGAGCCAAAACCCTGGTGTCATCCCTCAATATCACTCTTTTTTTTTTTTTAAGATTTGTTTTTTAAAAGATTTTATTTGTTTATCTGAGAGAGAGAGAAAGCATGAGAGGGGGGAGCAGGGAGCCCAATGCAGGACTCGATCCTGAGACTCCAGGATCATGACCTGAGCCAAAGGCGGTTGCTTAACCAACTGAGCCACCCAGGTGCCCCCTCAATATCACTCTTGAACACCCCCACTCTTCAAAGCCCAGATCAGTGCCTCATTTCCAGGAAAGCTTCCCTGATCCTGCAGCTAACAGACTGGACCCTTCCTTCTTTTGCCTAGGATTCCAGTTGTGTGCTTTTGTGCCTTATTTCTCCCCTAAGACTATCAACTCCCAAAAGCTCCAGGCTAAAGTCTTCTTTCTGGTCCCTCAGCACCTTGAACACCTGACACACCTGTTGAGTAGGAAGCTAGACTAATACGAGAATATCTAGGTAATCAACAGATCTTGTTGATTCTTTCTTCATAATGACCTTTATAACTAGTTCCACCTCCCAGACCTAAGCTCACCTGGATTGTTGCTGCAGACTTCCAACTCCTGACCTAAAGACTCCTGCCAATGAGCAATGGCCACGGTCGCCAAACTGTGGAAAGAACCAAGATGCCCTTCAATGGACAAATGGATAAGGAAAATGTGGTCCATATACACTATGGAGTATTATGCCTCGGATGAATACCCAACTTTTGTAGCAACATGGATGGGACTGGAAGAGATTATGCTGAGTGAAATAAGTCAAGCAGAGAGAGCCAATTGTCATATGGTTTCACCTATTTGTGGAGCATAACAAATAACACGGAGGACATGGGGAGATGGAGAGGAGAAGGGAGTTGAGGGAAATTGGAGGGGGAGATGAACCATGAGAGACTATGGACTCTGAAAAACAACCTGAGGGGTTTTGAAGGGGTGGGGGGTGGGAGGTTGGGGGAGCCAGGTGGTGGGTAATATGGAGGGCACGCATCGCATGGGGCACTGGGTGTGGTGCAAAAACTATGAATTCTGTTACACTGAAAAGAAATTTTTAAAAATTAAAAAAAAAGACTCCTGCCATTGAAGGCTGCCCACTCCTGTCCTGGGAAAATATTCTGTAAATAATTGAGTTTCTCATCAGTTAGATATATTGAGGGGTTGGGGGAGTCCAAGAACATAATAAAAAAGATATCCTTATTTATGTAGCTAACTGTTCCAGGAAGAACTCTGCCCAGTATCACCATGGAATGTCATAATAGAATGAATCCCCATTCCCACAAAGCTTTCTCCAGGGAGCTATCTAGCAAGTGGGCCAAGTTATACAGACCTTCTAAACAACCTTAAAGCTTTTATCTCATATCTTAGTTTCACCCTATTGGCTGGTGTACATGATCACAGTCTCAGAGCCTAAGGACTGGTTTTCCCTAAGTTTACTCTCTTGTTCTCAGTCTGAATTCATCTTAGGTGCCTGCTTCCCTGGACAAAGACGGTTTCAATCAACAACTGCAAACAACAGCTCAGGGATGGGAATGCATTAATCCCAATTGAAAAAGGGAAAAGAAAAGGGACCAAGGTGAGAAGGAGGACATCTGATAAGTCCCAGACTCTATAACCTTTCTCTTTGTATTAAATTTAGATTTTCTTGAAGCAAAAGAACAGAGAGCACGTCATGGAGAATCGGCCTTCAGCAGGGATATGCACCTGCTTTCCTATATCCACAGCATCTGCTCTGAGTCCTTCCTCATGCTCCCAGTCTACTCTTACCCCACACATACATACCCCTCCCAGCATGTGAGCCAACCTCCAGCTTGCCTCTGAAAGTCAGGCTCGTCAGTGCCCTGCCCGCCCCTCTTCTCCATCCACTTCCTTATGTTTTCACAACCACCCAGCTTCATCGTCTGCTCCCTCCTTGTGACAGTTTGCAAGTGGGTGTGTCTTCAGTGTGTGGGTGACAGTGGGATGACACTGACTCCAGACCCATCCCAGTGTCACCCATACTGTCTTCAGACCCATCCCGGTGTCACCTACAGTGTGGTCACGGCCCATCCCCACACGAAAGCCCATTCCCACACTTCATGACACCCACACGAAGACAGTGTGGGTGACACCAGGATGAGTCCTAAGACAGTGTGGGTGACACTGGGATTGGTCCGAAGACTTCTTTGCAGGATCTGCAAAGACTCACTGCACCATTGTTGCTATCTGCACTCCATTTTCACCCAGTTCTGCTCCACAGGCTCCTTCTGTGTTTCCAGGAACATCTGCCCTTTTGGTTTCCTTATCCGCCATTCCCTCTCTTCCTCCTCTCTCTCTTTCTCTGACTTTGAAGGAGAATCATCTGCTCCAGATTATTTCAATGCAATTCATTTGACTCTCAGAAAGGTCTGGTTTCTGACCCTGTCACCTCCCAGAAGTCCCCAGAGTCATCCTAACTCCAGATACAAGCAGCTACCCTTCTCTGACTCTGGCTGGGCCTTTGCATACAGTATCCCAGAACTCCTCTCTTGAAACTAATGGACCCTCCTCAACCTCCAAGGGCCACTCTCCCCCAGGAAAGCTTCCCCAACTGCCCTTGGCTAAAGGGGATTTTGCTCTCCGATAAGGACCTTTCCTGAAGTACCTGCTCATCCCAACTTCCTCCAAGAGATCAAACGTGTCTGCCTTGAACATTGACAAAGTCTGTTTCCTTCCTCAGTTGCAAAGATTGCTTTTCATTTATTTTTACCCCCCACAGAGACTAACATAATGCCTACCACCTAACAGGAAGTCAACATATACTCTTGGGTGAGTGAACTACCTGTATGTTTCCTGAGACCATAATGCAATAGGCTAGAAAGAACTGAGAAATTTACATCAGCAAATCACAAGTCTCTAAATTCAGAAACTTGAGTTAATAAGAGTAAACTTCCTTGATACAGGCACATTGGCTTTAATTAAAAATTCACTGAGACATCTTACTGAGTAGCTATGTAAAAGATAAACATGGCTTCTTATCTAAAAAACAAGTCTGCAAATAGTTTGACTTAACATGTCACTATTACTTTTGGGCTGAATTCATTACCTCAGATGATAAATTACAACTTGCTGATGGAGGAAGGAATCAAGTCTTCAGCAGGATGTCCTTTAAGACTGGTGGCTATTAAAAATAGCCCATAACCAAATGTATTTTGTATATAACATACAAGAATTGCAGACAGCATCATCTTTTTCATTCAAATAGAACTTAATCAACAATTTTTTAACATAAGCAAACTCCATAATGATAAATTCCCCCCATCCCTTTTGGTCACTGAGACCAGCCCTCTCTACAAAGCTCTATGAGCTATACTTCATATCTTCCCCTGTTTTTTCTGCTGCCTGGAGAATCAGATAGCAGCATTTAAGGAGTCAGCCAGTCTGATGACTCAGCTCATAAAACAGTGTGTGGCCACAACGATGATGTTTATCCAGGAGCATCCTGGAGGCTCTTGCTACTGAAGTCAGTGAGCAGTAGGCAAGTGGTCCACGATGCTCAGTCTCCCAAGAGTTTCTGGCCACAGTGCTAGAACACCACTCACTTCCCTCCCCCAGTGGTTGATCTCATCTGGTACTCCATCCAAGCAGAATGGGCGGGGATGGGGGGTGCAGTTCAGAGACATGCAGTGGCTAGAGAGGCAAATCTAAGAGGACAGGTGATAGTGGTGACATTCTGCCTTCTCTTCATCACACGGTGCCTGCAGCTAGGGCTTCTGCCCATATGCAGCCCAGGGGCAGGTGGATACGAGGCTCAGAAACACTTGTTACCCAATGCACCTCTGCCCTGTTGGGTCCTCTAGAAGTGAGTCTGCTCTGGTTAACAAAGCATCTACAAAGCTAATTTTCTTCATGGCAGAAAGATTCAGAAGCTAGTCTCACTTCACCTGCACCCCTTACGTTCCCCCAAAGCAACACCTTTTTGGAAGCCTCCTCTCAGGAGGCAACATTGGCACAAAGGGCTAACAGAGTAGGTTAACACAGAGCTGGCTGACAAAGTTAGGGTCCTTTCAGGTAAGAGACCTAAGTGACTAAGAAGATATTATTAGTATTTTGCTTTAAATTTTGCTGCATCTGAATATCTTCGGGGTGGGGAGGGGATAGGGAAGAGTGTGAAAAAGAGACAGATTAAGCTGTGCAATATTTTATTATTTTCCCTAAAATGACAAACTTCAACCATCTGTTTCTTTTTTAACAACCCATTCAAAATATTATTAAAATGCAGATTCCTTGCAGTTCTCCAAGGTCTTTCAAATGAGATACAACCAAAACCTCCCTGATTTCCACCACTGGAGACTGATGTGTATTTCTGCATGGGCTGTGGCTTATCAAGCCCTCCACCGCCCCCATGAGAAGCAGCCCTAGATATGTCACAGGTTCCTCAGATACCCTGCCCTCTCAAGACTGTGAACTACTCAGAGACAGTATCACGCTGTGTTGTTTTTCATGTTGTTAGTGCCTTGCACACGGGATTTGACACATAGTAGGTGCTCAGTAAATATTGCTTGAGTGAATACATTAGCAGATGAGTGCTTTTATTTACTTTTCCTGAAATGTATATCATTGTTACACAATGGGTTTTGTTTGTTGTTTGTTTCTGGCCAGGAAAAACTATGAAAAACAAATTACTCCCCCCCCTCCCCAAGAAAGGAAGGGCAAGTAGATAGAAACTTGACATTACTCAGTTCTCCTCTCCCTTTGGGGGAAATAACTGTGCCCTTGAATTTCTGCACTAAGTCACCAAGGAGGAATTGAAATTAAAAAACCTTGGAGAGCAATTAGCAATGAAACGTACTAATGTCAAGAAGTGAATTTTATGGGACCATATTTGTAATATTAATTGGGCCTCTGCATAGCTAAATAGTGAAATTATTGCTCCAATACAAATAGCCCCAAAAGAGAAAAACAGCCCAAAATAGCACAGATATTGCAAATCAGGACACAGGTAATTTCTCTACACATAAAAAGCAACCAATTGCTATGCCTTCACTAATTCACTTAAGTGCAAAACAAAGCATGTTTGTTTGGTGTAGTACCACCTACCTTATCTCTGAATTGCTATGGATCTGGGGCTAGAAAGGGAACCTTCATTCCCACCAGCACCTCACACTTTTCACCTTGCAGTGTAGGAAATTTTAATCATTCATTCACCAAATATTTGTTAAGCACCTGTTATGGACCAGGTCCAGAGTAGAAGATGTTCAACATTTTTCCCATCACAGAGTTTCCCATCTAGTTGGAAGGAAGAAGAATTGAACCAATTATCACGCAAGTGAATCTATAATTGGAGAAATAAGTACTAGAACAGAAGAGTACAGTATACAAAGGGAGCATCCACCAAGGGGCCTGACCTAGTTTGGTAAATCAGGGAAGACTTCCTGGAGGAAATGGTGTTTAAGCTTGAACCTGACAATGCAGACAAATCAGCCAAGTAAAGAAGGAAAATGCTCTACAGAGAGGGAGCAGCATTTGGGGAGGTAGGTCTGATGAGGAAGAAGCTTGATATATCTGAGGAATGGAAAGGCCAGTGTGACCAGGATCTGATAAGTGAGCAAGCAAATGGAGAGTGGGGAAAGATACAGCTGGTTGTGGAAAGCAGGCCAGGTCCTTGCTGGGTCCCATGATCTTCGGGCACCAACCATTGCTAGGCCTTGGGTCAGAACCAGAACTGAGAGATATGAGTAAGACCAGGCCCTAAGACCAGGTTCCTCAAGGAGATCCTGGGCTTGTTAGGAAAACAACAGAGGCAAAGGCCCATCCCCTTCTGCGCTGGGCTCAAGGGCACCAGTGCACACTCCTTAATTCTCAGAGCATGCAACAAAGGCTGGACAGAACCATTTCTCCCCCAGGACCACGCCAGACTTCCCTCTCCTGTTCAAGCCAGTTCTTCCTTGATTCTCCTGATGGCACACCTGAGCATGGGCTCAGCCTTCATCTCTCAGGGTCAGAGGGGAAGAGAAGCTTGTCTCCTGTTGGAGCTAACTCTCCAAAGTCTAGAAGGATCTCTGCCGCCTTCTTCAACTGCAATTTCAACACCTTGCTTGTCACATCCAGCCTTGTCCATGCTAAGGTTTCTAGAGAAAGAACATCACCAAGCATCCCAAGAAACAATTGGCCCTGAATCCCATCAGAGCTAATCTCTTCAGGAACATTCATATAGTAGAGGATGTAAGAAAAAGAAATCCTCAAAGAACTGTCTTCTGAGAACACACCTTGGCTGTGTACTAAGAACATGCAGGACCCCGACTCAGGCACAGCAAGAACAGGACTCGCCCTGTTGACACTGAGGAAGAGTAACTCTCAATGGAGACTATTTTCTTCCCCACTTAGCACTGAATTTGATGGATCCAAGTCTATCATATGCGGTCATGAATTATGGAAAGGTTGGTATAATGATCATAATCCAGAAACCTGTCCTGCCAGGATCCATGGGAATTTTCCATGAGAACTGATCACCATGTGGCCCAGCTGAAACCACAACTGACGCTCAATCTGTCCCAAACCTAACCTGTCCCTTGTGGGCTTTTTCAAGTGTAAGTGACCTAGTAGCAGCAAATAGAGCTTGAAGGGTCTGGGTTCACACCCAGCTCCAGATACTTCCCAACTGCATGAACCCAGGCAAGTGGCTTAACCTCTTTGAGCCCAGTTTCCTCCTCTGCCAAGTGGGAGTAATAGCTTCCATGTCAGGGATGCTTAGGAGGATAATGCCTGAGAAGATCTCAACACAGAGCCTCGCACAGGGTAAGTGTTCGCTCAATATTGGGAGCCCACTCCCTGCCCCACCAGCTCCAGTCGCTCCCCAGAAATGCTGGGTCTCCTTGTCTTTGTGAAATATACTTCTCCTTGGAGCCAGCCTGTGATTCAGTCACCCCCATCCAGCTGGGCTGGCCTCCCGCGTCCGCCTCTCACCAGCCAGCACTTAGCTCAGCACCAGCCCCTTCTCTCTCTCTAACACCAAAAGGTATTGATTTCCCTGATCTATTTCCAAGATGCAACACCCTTGAAAGCCACTTATTCCCCTCACTGTTCCTCCATGACCATCACATCCCCTACTCATAGCCACTTTTCCTAGAGCCACAAGGTCCTCATCTGCCAAGGCTTAGATCTGTTTCATTTTGCACTGGTTTAAAGGTCAGACATAAATTTTCCCCATTATTGTACTGTGTCTTGTCACACAGACTCTCTCTGTTTCATGCATTAGTCACAGTCTTGCTATCAAATTAAATATTCCTCGGTGGTTATTTTTAGAGAAATCTTTTTCTAACTCTACGTGGTACAATGATGTGTGTGCACCCAGAGTTCTGGGATCCAGGCATTACCAGGTGGGCTCCAAATTGTGTGAGGGCTCAGAGTCCTCTAGAAAACAGCAGCCAGTGGAGCAGTGGAGTTTGTGACCTGGTTCCGTCCATGGAATCCCTTGCCTGGCTGAAAATAATTAATTGCCCAAGCCCTGGATGATCCAATCGTTCATCAGTCAGTCCAGGAAAGGCCCAAAGTAGACTCAGCATAACTGTGAGTTAAGCAAAGCAAGTCTGTAGCACCCCAACTGCTTGTTTGGCTCTCTTCTCATTCCTAGTACAAGGGCACTAGGAGTAGTTGTGTCTCTACACCCTACACCCCCATGGAAGGAAAGAGCTTGTTACCCCCTTGACTGAAGCCCGAGTGAATGGTTGTGGTTACATGACTGCCTATCCCTGTGTGATCTCAAACTACAGAGAGGCCAGCATCAATGGAGAAATGAAGCCCTCTGAACAGAACTGCAGACCTCCCTGCAGTGGGGCCACATAAAGAAGGAGGGCCTTGCTAAGTGTCAGTTCTCTTCACCCACTTGAAGGCACTGTGAGGATCAGAAAACATACATGCCTTAGACTTAAGGAGCTCACAGTGGAATAGAAGAAATGAAACCCATGGAAAGGGACTAAATAATAAGACAGCATTTAGCACTCCTTCCTGGGGCACAGACTGTGGGGAAAGGGTGAACTTCTCACTTCTGATGCTGCTTTCCACATGCTGGTCTCCACTGGTTATGATACCTCAGCTGCACTCACCCAGAGCAGTGACACTGGGGAGAAAGGAGGAAGTCAGCTTAATCTTGGGTTCAGTTCACAGGTCCAGCTGGCCTCACACCAAGCTTCTTTCTCCCCCCAACCTTCATCAATGAAGAAAGTGATGTTTTAGCCTCCATCTGCGTTTTCTCAACTTGTTCAGAAATGAGATTGGGGGGAAAGGGACAATTTTTTTTAATTCTTTAAAAACTTTTTTTTAAGATTTTATTTATTTATTATTTATTTGACACAGAGAGAGAGATCACAAGTAGGCAGAGAGAGGGGGAAGCAGGCTCCCAGCTGAGCAGAAAGCCTGATGCAGGGCTCGATCCCAGGACCCTGAGATCATGACCTGAGCTGAAGGCAGAGGCTTAATGCACTGAGCCACCCAGGTGCCCCAAAAAGGGACAATTTATTGAGGGTACTCTCAGAGAGGACCCGGAGACTATAAATGCTATGGATGCTCAGAGGCAAAGGCCAAGTGGAATGGAAAAATCCAGGAAGGCTTGGCTGAGGAGGCAAGGTCTCTGAGGATGGTTGAACATGGCTCAGGAGTAAAGGGCATACTCTTGCTGGAGGTCTCATGAACTAAGGCACAGAGAGAAGAAGTAGCAAAGACATGGGGAAAACAATGATGAGGCCAGTGTGACCAGAGCCCGAGATTTCCTTGAGAGAGGTGCAGGTGGGTGGAGGCAAATGACAGAATTCCTAGCAGTCAGTAGACATTAGTTTGGTCACTGGGTCAAGGCATGTTAGCCAAAGGCTCTGCCAGGTCCATGGAAAGTAACTGGGGGCAGGGTTGAAGACGGTTTAGAGGAGAAAGTACAGGGTGGGCTGAAAGGTTACTGTGACTGTGACTGTCCATGGGCCCCTGATGTTGAGATGTGGGCCTAACCTGGGGAAATGGCACTGAAAACTAGGCAGCGGAGACCTCATGAGGCCTTCAGGAAGAAGAATGTGACCTTGAAAACTGGCTGATTGGGACACCTGGGTGGCTCAGTTGGTTAAGCGACTGCCTTCGGTTCAGGTCATGATCCCAGCGTCCTGGGATCGAGTCCCACATCGGGCTCCTTGCTCGGCAGGGAGCCTGCTTCTCCCTCTGCCTCTGCCTGCCACTCTGTCTGCCTGTGCTCGCTCGTTCTCTCTCCCTCTCTCTCTGACAAATAAATAAATTAAATTAATAAATAAATAAATTTAAAAACTGGCTGATGGATGAGGAGGAGACAGTCCAGGAAGACAAAAAGGTTTGACCTTGAATCACTGCAGTGAGTGGGGAAAGCCCAGACAGGGCCTGTCAAGTGACTGGGAGAGCCACATTGAGGAAGGTACAAGTGTGGGTCACTTGAAAGGATCAGCTCCCCAGTGAGGAGAAATAGAATCAGTAAATGGACAAGTGGGAAAATGAGCATCTTCTTGAACCATCAAAGAAAGACAGAATGAAACTATAAGACCCCTTTATGGGTCACTTGATAGGATTGGCTCCACCAGTGAGAAGAAATAGAATCAGTAAATGAACAAATGGGAAAATGAGCATCTTCTCGACCATCAAAGAAGGACAATGTAAAACTATAAGACCTCTTTATTGGTCCATCAAATAAAAAGAAAAAAATTAAATGATAGTGTGCAGGAAGTTAGTTGCAGGAAGACAGATGCAAGAAGTGGGGTGGGTCTTGTTGACCCCCCCTCACCATCAATAAAGCAGGTGTGTATCACAAACCCCCAAAATACAGAGCCAAAATATGGAAAGAGCCCAGATGTCCATTGACAGATGAATGGATAAAGAAGATGTGGTATATATGTATATATATACAATGGAATATTACTCAATCATCAAAATAATGAAATCTTACCATTTGCAACTATATGGATGGAACTACAAGGTATTATCCAAAGCCAAATAAGCCAGTCAGAGAAAGACAATTATCATATAATTTCACTCGTATGTGGAATTTGAGAAACAAAACAGGATCATGGGTGAAGGGAGGGAACAATAAAATAAGACAAAATCAGAGGAGATAAACTGTTAAGAGACTCTTAACTATAGGGAACAAACTGAGGGCTGCCGGAGGGGAGAGGAGTGGGGAGATAGGGTAACTGGGTGATGGGCATTAAGGAGGGCACATGATGTGATGAGCAACTGATGAATCACTGAACTCTACCTCTGAAACTAATAATACGCTATATGTTAATTAATTGAATTTAAATAAAAACAAAGAAATAGGAGCATCTGTGTGGCTCAGTCGGTTAAGCATCTGCCTTCAGTTAAGCATCTGCCTTCGGCTCCCATCATGATCCCAGGGTTCTGGGATAGAGTCCCATGCTTCTCCCTCTCCCTCTGCCTGCCGCTCCCCCTGCTTGTGCTCTCTCTCTCTCTGCCAAATAAATAAATGAAATCTTTTTACAAAAATAAACAAAATAAAATAATTAAAACCAAACCAAAACAAACAAAAATGGATCGCGGGAAAGCCCCATCCACACATTCACTGCAATACTGCCTGCATATATTGGAAGCAACCCAAATGACCACCAGTAGATGAATTCACTAAACATGGGGCATTACCCCTGCAATTTTATGCAACCAATACCAGCAATGAAAGCCATATATCCACGTGGAGAATGTCATTATATAACATTCAATGAAAAATAATCATGCCCAAAACCCTCTTCATAGCATAGTTAGAATTATGCAGGAACAATTGCATGTGGAAACAAACCAGAGTGAAATTTACCAAGACATAAAGCTCTCCTCTTTTCTGTAATTCCCCAAAGAGTTGCTTTAATACAAAGCAGTGCAGCTTTCTCAGGAAACAACACACACAGGCAGGATGTAGAATGGGGCCACACTGCACTCTGCTGCCCTGCACCCTGGGGTCAACCTCCCACCCTCCTTGGAGCTCATTCCCTCCTGGTGATGAGCAAGGAGGAGTTCCTGAAGCTGGACTTCCATAATAGAGAGCCAAGGACAGCACTGGGCATGGATTCCTATGTTTGCTTTATCCTCTCCCCCCTACTCAGGGTGTCTTGTCTACACATCCACCCTGGCTGGCCCAGCCTCTGACTTCCAGAGCACAGGACCCATTTTTCTTTTTCCCCACAGCCAGTGAGAGCTTTGGTGTCTTAGCAGATACCTAGAGCTCTGCAAGGCTCCCTACAGGGCACTTGGAGAAAGGCTGCCACTCGCCTTCATTAAGCTCACCGTCTCGACTGCCCTACCTATAGCTCCCACCTCTCCAGCTGGGCTTCAAGCTCTATCACACCACTTAAATGCCTGTGTTAAGGCCACCAAGGATGTCTGTGATGGAAATCTGTTGGTTGTCTCTGTTCTTGTCCCACTTTTCCTGCTTAACAGCATCCAACACAGTAACCATCCCTTTCTTGGAACACTGGCTTCAAGAGACTTCCAAAAAACTACACTCCTGGTTTTCCTCCTACCTTATGGTTCTCTCTCAGTCTACATTCCTGGCTCTCTCAAGCCTCCTGGGCCTCTGCCCCAGGATTAAGTCTCCTTTTCCATCTGTCTCCACATTCTCTCCTTTCTGGTCTGGTTTTGTGGCTTTCGATCCCATCTAAGTCAGGATGTCTCCCAAAACCTCTGCCCCAACCTCCATCACTCAGGCTGCCCTCCTGACACCTTGGATGTCTTAACAGTATCTTGAAATGGAAGTGGCCAAAGCTGCACACCCCCAAAGTCTCCTTATCTCAAGAGACAGCATCTCCATCACCCCAATAGCTCCCCGCAACACTGGCAATCAACCATCCCCTCTCCTACCTCCCCCACCCCCGTCCTTTCTACAGTGAGTTCTATGACTACAACTCCTAATATATCCCAGATATCCCATCATCCCAGACCAAACCACTCTCTTTCTCACTCGGAATTCTGCAGCCTTTTGTTGGTCTCCCTGCTTCCACTTTGCCCCTACAATTCTTCCCAGGCAGCCAGAGGATTTTTTTTTTTTTAGGTGTAAATCACAGCATGTCATTCCTCCAGGCAAAAAATGGCCTCCCAAGAAACAAAGCCTCTACACTGCCTTCACTATTGCTATTCTGCATTGTATTAGAAGCCCCAGTCAGTGTACAGGCAAGAAATATAAAGGCACAAAGATTGGAAAGGAACAAGGAAAGCTGTCTTTATTCACAGATAACATTATTGTGAATGTAGAAAATTACTAAAGCTAATACATAAATTTAGCAATGTCACTGAATATAAGATTAATACATTTAAAAAATCAATTGTATTCTCATATACTAACAATAAACTATTCAGAAATTTAAAAATTTTTAAATTCTACTCACAATAACATCCAAAAACTAAAAAGATGAGCAGTTAATGTAATGTAAGATGTGCAAGACTATAAAATACTGCTGAGAAAATATTTTAAAAGACTTAAATAGAAAGATATGCCATGTTCATGGATTGAATATAATCAAGGCCATATCATTTTGGCAAATATGTAGACAACTAGGTGATCAACAGAAGAGAATAGAGTCCAGAACTAGACCCACACATTTATAGTCAAGAGGTTTTTGAAAGCGTACCATAACAATTCAACAGGGAAAAAAAAGTTTATTTTTCTTCAAGAAAAATATTAATCCTCGATCTTAAGCTCCTTTCATACTCAAAAAGTCAATGACAAGTGGATCGTAGCCCCAAAGATAAAAGCTAAAATTATACAGATAATGGGGAAAACAAAACATAAAAGACTGTTCATGACCTTAGGGTAAGTAAAGATTTCTTAGAGAGGACATAAAAAGCACTAATCATAAATTCTGAACTTCAAAAAAACTAGAACTCCTGCTCATCAAAAGTACCCATTAAGAAAACAAGTAGATAGGAAAAGAAGTAGATGGGGTACCTAGGTGGCTCAGTGGGTTAAGCCTCTGCCTTCAGCTCAGATTATGGTCTCAAGGTCCTGGGATCGAGCCCCGCATTGGGCTCTCCGCTAGGTGAGGAGCCTGCTTCCTCCTCTCTCTCTGCCTGCCTCTCTGTTTACTTATGATCTCTCTCTCTCTGTCAAATAAATTAACAAAATCTTTTTAAAAAAAAAGAAAGAAAGAAAAGAAGTAGATAAGCCAAAACACTTCCAACACACATCTGTACCAATAGATATGTATCCAGAGTATATAAAGAACTCCCATAACTCAATAATAAAAAGACAAACAACCCAGTGTTTGAAAATAGGCTAGACTTGAACAGATTTACAAATGGCCAATAGTCACATGAAAAAGTCCCCAGCATTGCTAACCATTAGAGAAATGCAAACTGAAACAGTAGTGAAATACAGTGAAAAACCACAATGAAATACTATGCACCCATCAGAATAGCTAAGATAAAAAGGCTGATAACACCAGATGTCGACAATGTGGAGCAATCAGAAGTTTCATAAGGGACACCTGGGTGGCTCAGTTGGTTAAGCAGCTGCCTTCGGCTCAGGTCATGATCCCAGTGTCCTGGGATCGAGTTCCACATCGGGCTCCTCGCTTGGCAGGGAGCCTGCTTCTCCCTCTGCCTCTGCCTGCCACTCTGTCTGCCTGTGCTTGCTCTCGCTCTCTCTCTCTCTCTCTGTCAAATAAATAAATAAAATCTTTTAAAAAAAAAAAAAAAAAAAGAAGTTTCATAAATTGCTAGTGGAAACATAAAAGGATAAACCACTTTGGAAGTCTGGCATTTCTTTTCTTTTTGTAAAATTTTTTTATTTTTTTAATTGACATATAATGTATTATTAGCCCCAGGGGTGCAGGTCTGTGAATCACCAGGTTTACACACTTCACAGCACTCACCAGAGCACATACCTTCCCCAATGTCCATAAAGTCTGGCATTTCTTAAAAAGTTAAATATATTCTCAATGTATGTCCAGAAATTTCACTTCCAGGTATTGACGAGCCATTTTGGCCCGAAATACTTACCCAAGAGAAATACAAAGAGAAATGCCTATGTCCACAGAAAGACTTGTGCATGAATGTTCATAACAGCCTTTTTCATAATAGCCAAAAACTGGAACAGCCCAATAGCCATCAAATTGTGGTATATTCATAACATGTAATATTACATAAGAATAAAAAGGAAAGAACTACTAATACAACAACATGGATAAATCTTAAAAAGAAGCAAAAGGCACCAGACACAAAAAGCTACATACTTACCTACTTATATAACTTATATAAAACTTCTAGAATAGGCAACACTTATCTATGGTGATAGAAATCAGATCAGCACCTGTGATGGGGTGATCAGCTAGAGTCAAGTTTTCCAAACCAAGCTGAATAGTGGTATCACTCAAGGAGCTAGTCATAAATGTAGGTGCCATCCAGGCTGAGGCAGGTTCTCTTTGCTGGAGCCTCCACCTTGAAGGAGCCTGCAGGGAGCAGTCCCACCTTCAGCCAGAAATCCAGGACTGCAGACCAAACAGCCCCAGCTTCCAGCATTGCCGTAGTTGCAGCCCTCTTCATCCTCAAGGCATGGGCAGGAAATAGGAAATCCCTTTTTTGTCCAGCCTTCAGGCAGTCCCAGGGCTGGGAGTAGCAGAGACGGGACGTCAGCAGCCAGCCCAGGAGCCAGAGGGTTCAGGCTCAGAAGACCCCTAGGCTCCAGCAGAATCTGCACAGGGAAGCTCCCTGACTTCAGGCCTCCAAGCTTGTAGGCCAGAGCAACCCAGTGCCCCCAGGACCAGGCTCTCCACACACCTGCCCCTCTCTGCATGCCACTGGAACAGCCCCGTACCCCTGCTCCCAGTGGCAAGCCCCCACACTCCTCTCACCTGAAGGCCCCTGAAAGGGAAGCCTATGCAAGAGCCATGGAGGCCCCAAGCAACTGGCTGACAAAGTCCTATTTAGGAGCAAGCCAAAGGGGAAAAGAGCTCCGCAGGTGAGAGCCAGGAGGGCTGAGAGGGAACTCTGAGGCCAGGAAAGGGCCCCTGGACAAACCAGCCAACAGGCGGGGGTAGCAGGGTAAGGGTAGCAGTCTGGGCTGAGGGGCTGGCTTTTGATCGTCAACTTTCTCACATATAAAATGGAAATTAAATACGATAAGGCATTTTCCCGCTCTGACCTTCTCACAGTCAACCTAGAACGGCTTTCCAAACCCTGTCTGAACCACACCTGTGGTGACGCTCACTGGCCCTGGATCTGTTCCCATTCTTGCAGGCCTGGGTTTGGCTCACCCAGGAGGGCACAGGGGGTAACGAGAAAGTGCAGAGGCCCAAGAGGCACCACTTACCCTGCAAGTAATCGGACTCTGAGAAGTCCTGAAGCTGGAACCAAGCTCTTCTCGGACCCTCCTATCCTGACGCCCTCCTCCCCGCCCCCAACTTTATGGCCAATTCCAGGGAGCCTTCTGTGTGGCACTGGATGAGCCAGAGAAGAACAGAACCTGGCTGCCTGCCCTTCTCCTAAATCTCCTCCCACCCACTCCACCTTTGTCTCCTCCAGGCAGCCCTCCCAGCTTCAGGTACACAGGACTTTTTCCAAAGAATTGAGAAAACCCTCAAGAGTGACAGAAAGAAGAAAATCTTCCAGGGTCAGCCCTGAAGGGCAAGCATGGGAGGTGGGGTACCTGTCCTCAGAAGAATACCTTGGGGTTCCCTCATCCCTTGGCAGTGTTCCCAGCCCCGGCTGGTGGCCTGCATTGACTCATGGGCTGGAGAGAGGAGGGCCTTCTCTTCCCCTGGCTGAGACTGTGGTAGGTGACTATTGCTGAGAATCTCTGCACACCCCCCTCCCTAGGATCTCCCACCCGAGCAGTCACATAACTCCAATGTGAGTGAATCCCGTTACAGGAGCTCATTAATAGGAATGGAGTCCCGGCCCCCCAGGCCCAGGGGCCACACCCTATCTCTATAGCATCTGCCTCCAGAGAGAAATGATATCTTACTGCATCTCCTCTGTGTGGAAACAGACACGGCCACAGACACAGCCCCAGCAAGCTTTATATCCACAGTTTAGTGCATTCAATTTATTGCCAACAATTAGATATTAAAGCTGTCTTAGAGCTGGTGTTCTCTTTGTAGAGACAAGGGTCCAGTGAGGGCTGATTCACGTCTGTCTAAGCTGCCCTGAGCCCTAGGCCAGCCCCTATTCTGGATGGTCAGTGGCAGAACCTAGAGAAAGACAACTCCAAAATTCCTATTAACTGGTGCCCCATAAGGCTGCCCACACACCCACTTCAGTCTAAGGGAGACTGAACTAGACCAGCACTCTCTAGGCATGTTGTGCTCATTTTTGTTCCTCAGATACTTGAAGGTCTTTAGAGCCCCAGGGCCTTTGTACTTACTCTTCTCTCTTTTCTCTTTCCTCCTGCTCTTCTTACAACAAACTCCTTGTCATTCATCCTCAGCTGAGTGTCCCCTTCTCAGAGACCTTCCCTGAACTTCCTATCCCTGTCTGTCACCCCACTTTGGCAATGAGCTCTGTCATTTAAGGAGGAGTTCCAACTCCTTAACCTGCCCCTCCCAA
Organism: Mellivora capensis; assembly: GCA_004024625.1. Classification (NCBI taxonomy): domain Eukaryota; kingdom Metazoa; phylum Chordata; class Mammalia; order Carnivora; family Mustelidae; genus Mellivora; species Mellivora capensis. The sequence goes on along the minus strand of PISX010018207.1, from coordinate 12,265 downwards.
TAGCCCAGAGAGGCTTGCCCACATTAGACACTCTTAGTTAGCTCATCCCCTCATCTGGCTAGTGTAGTGATCAATGTTGTGTCCCACAGGGTCCTTTCATGACCCCGTGAGCAGGAGTTCTCTGGACCTGCCTGGTTGCCATAGTTCAGAGCCTCCTTACCTCACCTGTCTCCCCACACAGCCTGGGCCAGTCCCTCTGCACAACTCATTAGGCCCTGGTCTGACAGGAACCTTCAGAGAGGGGGGGGGCCCCAAGGGCAGGTGGGCAGCTCAATCAGACAGTTCTGATTGAGCTGCCAGTTTCCCCCAGGAAGACAGCCTCCTTTCTAAAGGCTTTTAGCCTGAAACTCAACACTTTCCTGGACACCATCAGACCCCACAGTCTCTCATGTGAGGTGACATTTCTCAGGATCTAAAACATGCTGAGAGCTCTGCAGGGCTCTGCGCCTTCTCTTTCACAGTCTCATAGAACAGGGGACAGGTATCACTTATCCACATATTCTAATGAGGAGACGGGCTCAGAGAAATTAAGGGAGTTGTCCAAGCTCACAGAACAGAGCTGGGGGGGAGACTCCAGGCTGCGTGACCCAGCCCAACTTCTCTCCCATCCTCAGGGAAGTGCCTTGACCCTAAACCTTCCTGAGAGGGGACTGGTGCTCCCTCTCCAGGTTCAGGGGTTAGAAGGCATGGGAGGTTACCCCCAAGAGCCCTTTCCTGGCTGCTGGGGGCAGAGAAGACCAGGGGAAAGAAGGGGCAGGTCTGTGACACCTCCAGCCAGGCCAGGTCGGGGAAGGGGTCAATCAGGATAGTCGGGGTTGGGATTCTTTGGACAGGGACAGCCTTCTTCTTAGGGAGGGGGTTCTAGAGCCCCATACTTCCAGGTTCAGACCTGGCCCCGCCACACACACTACATGTAGGAAGCTGGGCACTCTCTCCTGGTGCTGCTCAAGCCTCAGTGACTCTGTCTGCAAGATGGGCAGAACCTCTGCCTAGGAAAGCTATTGGAAGGAAAGAAATATAAGGAAGATCTTGTATGAGATATTCCTGGCACACTCTAGGTGCTCAAAACATGGGCTCAAAATGTGACTGGAAGGCTAAGCCAGGGCTGGGAAGCCCAGCCCTCTCACCCACCTGACCTTTCCTTGGTGGCCCCTGAAAACTTCCATGCAGCCCCAGCAGACCAGATGGGGAGACACGGCCTAGGCATCAAAGTCCCATCAGCTGGAAGTGAAGGTGTACTGGGGAGGGTCCCAACATGGGGGCTGCTCCACGGGGTGGCTGAAGGACTCACCAAGTTCCTACACAGAGAATCTTGGTCAGGTCTGAGCACTGATCAGCTTGCTGGGAACACAGATGAAGGCTGGCTGGGGGGGGCAGAGGGGGGCAGGTAGTTTTGTCCACACTGCCCCTGCCACAGGAGCAAGTATTTGGGGGTAAGGCAGACTCCCCAATGCCTCCTCATCCCCCATCACTTCCTCTTTGTCCTTTCTCTGAACTCCCCATGAGAAAGAGGAAAATAAGCCTGCCTACAAGAGCCACAATCACCAGTCACTGCTGCTCCCCCTACCGCTACTCTCCCTCCGTACTGTGTTGCGGCCCACCCAACAGTGCAGATAGCTGCTCCCTGTCTGTCCCCGTGGAGTCTGGACTCTCTGAGGACAGGGGCAGAGGAAAAAGGACAATCTTAAGTCCATGTGCCACGTCAGAGCCCAGCCATGGGCCAGCCACTTAGCCACTCTGAACCTTGGTTTCCAATCTGTAGATTGGAATCATAATCATAGGGATCATAATGCCCAGCTGCGGGATTTGAGACCAATTTTGTTACGTGTCTAGTTCAACAGTCCATAAAATGTTCTAAGCACATAAACTCTTGGTCAAATTACATCTCGGGAGAAATTCCAATACACAAAATAGTTCTGTTGGAAGCAGAGGTGGATGGGCCCTAGGACTCTTCTACCACATCCTGAAGTCCTGGGGGGTCAGGTGTGAAAAGATCTGGCCCCTAACTGGCAACGCAGAAGCCACCCGGAAGTGCCACAGCAGCAAGAGGAGGCGGACAGGTTGTTCCACAAACTAGCATCAAACACAGGCTGCATCTCTAAGGGAGGTGAGCAAATGGATGTGGGGAGGGGGGAAGACATGAGAGTGCCCTGGGAGCACTAAGACAGAGACTGCTACCGGGTGCCTACTGTCTCACCCCCGGGGTCTCCAGTCTGCCTTCCTGTAAGAAAATGGGATGAGAAACTGAGAGATCTCCTTGCCACGTCTGCCTCTCACCCATTAAACCTATTTGTTCTCCATTCTTCACACAGGTGGAGCCCATTCCTGCCTCCTCACCTTGCCTCCCCCTCTACCTGCCAGGTGCAATGCCCTTTCCCTAAGTCTTTGCCTTTCCAAATCTGACTTGCCCTTCAAAGTCCCACGTCACCACGTTCTGGTAATCCTTCCACAATTGTCCCCAGCCGAAAGTAGCTTCCTCCGATGTTCTCCAGCAGGGAGGGCAGTGGCTGAGAGCTTGGGGATGTTTCTCCATCCATAGGATGGGAATGTGAGGACCTAGACAATCCATGTAAAGTCCCAGCACTGTCCTGCCACACAGTAGGCACTCAAGAAACAGCAGCTGTTCATCGTGATGTTGTGCCCTCCCCTTCCACCCAGGCAGGCCCACAGCTCCCTCTGGTTCTGGCACACAGTAGGCATCAACTGAATGCTCACTCGGGTGACCAGCAGGTGGCCCCACACCCCCAGTTAACCTGCCCTGACCAACTGCTCTGAGCCGGGGGAAATTGGTTCCCTGAGTCTCTAGCTACTTTCTCCCGGTCATGGGAAACAGAGAAGGGGCAGGACTGGCAGAGTCCTGGCACCTTGGCATGTCGCCTAGCAGACACTTAGGCAACATTGGTGACCATGGCCTTTTGACTTGGCTGCCCCTCTCCCCTTTGCCACAGGCTCGCCCACCCTTGTAAGGATTACTCCCATTTAAGAGATAAGAAAACCTTCCACTCGTGACAGCATGTCTGCCCAGGGTGACAGAAGGATCCGGCCCTACTTGATCAGTGTCTCATTTTACTGATGAGGATGGGGAACCTCAAAAAGTGGAACAGCCTTGCCCAAGTCCTCACGTAAACCAAAGCTCAGGTCCTGGCTCTAAACTAAATAACCCAACCCCAACCCACCCCACCTGCAAGGAGGGAGGTGGACTTCCCAGGCCCTTCCCCACCTGCTGGCCTTGGTTCCGAGGGGTGAACATGTTGGGTGCCCAGTGGGACAAAGGGAAGAATTGTGCCCTGCGGGGATTGAGGGCAGCTGTGAGGACCCACTAGAGCTGCAAAGGCTCAGCACAAGGCATCGGGTCTGGAGATGGCCACCCCAGGGCCTCTGCCCCCTCAGCACACCTGCCAGAGAGAGAGTTTCCAGCAGGCCTGGGAGCACTGAGCCCCCCGCAGAGGTTACCGCAGGCTGCTTTTGAGGCTCAATCTGGCTCTGCGGTGGAGGGGCTGAGTCGAGGGCGGAGAGGGGCTGGTGCGGAATAGCAATGAGCTAGGCTGCTGGAAGCCAGCCAGCACCAGGTTTGCAAGACAGAGAACTCTGCTGTCAGCTGGGTCAGGGGAGCATCCCTGGGAAGCACTGGGAAGCAGTGTCTCTCTCACACACACACACACACAAACACACACCCGCGCTCACTCACTCATGCACACATGTCAATACACCTCTCGTGGATTCTTTATTGAAAGCTCCCAGGAACGCCACTGTGGAGGCCAAGTAAATGCCTGTGTTGGAACAGGCTGGTGAGAACACGTAGCCACGCAGCTTTTTAGTTCACCTAACTCCAGCTGATTGTCAGGGGTTTGCTCCTGTTTCACAGATAGCCACCCTGAGGCCCAAAGAGTGTGACTTGGCCAGGCACCCAGCCTCTTAGCCCTGGCTTGTGAGAGCTGTATCTAATGCCAGAGAACAGGGGACCACCCTTCTCTTTAGCTCTCGAAAGTGGCCGAGTGGACATGGGAGTTCTGGGGGCAATCCTTCCAACCCTCTCCTTTGCTAACTACCTCTGCTACACCCCCACCAACCACGCCACTCCCCCTTCCCCACAACAGCAATGGGCCAAGTATGACCAATTAGAATCCCTCACTGGGTCTGGACTGTAGGCCCCTGGCAGATGCCTCCCTTGCTGGAACCACGGGAGCCGTGGGCTTGGATGTGAGAAGGCTGTATAGGCAGAAGATCAAGGTCACCCCCCAGGGAGAAGCACAGACAGGAAGAGCTGAGGGTTGAAGACTCCTTCTGCCCCCAAGGCCCTGGTCCCAGTCCCTGCAGTTCTGCCTTCAATCCTAGAAACCATCAGGCACCTTCCCCAGCCACCGGGGTGCCTCCATTCCCTCTTTGGCTTCAAAGACCCTGTGACATCGCCTTCTCAAGCCATGCCCCTCCGCCATAGACCATTTGGAGCCCATGATTTGGTAGTATTTGTGTGTTTTGTCCTCCTCCTGGAGGAGAGTAAAGTCCCCAAGGTGAGAGCCCTGCCTGCAGCTTTCCCTGCTGCTTTCCTGGCACCCTGTGTGGGGGCTGAGTGCAGTGGTGCTCAGGGCCCAGTGAAGGATCCGTCTGCAGCCCTGTCACTAGACAATGAGCCCTTGCCTCTGGCCAGTATTGCCCTGGGCAGAGGACACAGCGAAGGCTAGTCTGAACCACAGGCTCCGTGAGGCCCCAGCATTCATCTGCAAAAGGGTAGGCCATCCTCCCTGAAGCCCAGGGCTTTGCCCAAGGTTCAGGACACCCAGGTGATGAGGCTCTGGAGAGTGAAATCCCATGTGTGGCGAATGCCTGATTTTGTGGGGTAGAAAGTCCCAGAGATAGATTTGGGGCTGGGTTGCTTTTCCCTCTGGCAACCTCAGGTACTTCTCTCTTTCCTGATGGTTGAGGATGTGGCAAATGGGTGCTGGGCATGGACCAGGCACCTTGCTAGGCACTTCACATACATCATCTGCCCGGATGCCCCAATGGAACCCCCAGGGGGCCCAATACCTCCCCACCGCAGCTGAGGAAATTGAGGGGGGGGAAGCTGAGGGACTTGACCAAGGTCGCCAAGAAGGGAAGCAGCCCACACCTCAGGAGTGCTGGCTTCTCCCTGACTTCTACCCTCTCCCCCATGTCTTGAGGGGACAGGAGGTGGAGGAGGGAGAGCTTCGGGTGCCAGTTGAGCTCTTGGAAAACTGAGAGGTTTCAAGATAGAGCAGAGGGCTCCCCTCTGCACAGTGAGGGCCCCCACCTTGAGGCTGCCCGCAAGGGCTCCCAAGGGCTGAGGGCGCTCTCCTGCGGGAATAGTCAAAAGACAGTCTCCAGCGTCCCGCCCCCTCCCCTCCCCGACATTCTCGCTGCCAAATGAAATCTGGCAGCTTCTGAAAATAGCTCAGCGCTGCAGCAGGCTCTCTGCCCGCCCTTCAGCAGGCTGGCATGCAGCTGGGGGTGGCCACTGTGGGCAGACGCTGGCGCACGCGGGGCCCGGGGGTGGGTGTCACATATACAGGGCACTGGGCGCTCTGTAGCTGGTGGTATGAGGCAGCTGCCATTCCTCTGCTCCTCTGACCTTTCTACTCCCGGTGGGGCCACAGTGGCCCTGGAGCCAGCCTGGCATGTTTACTAGGACCAAAGTGGAGGAGACCACAAGTAGGTGTGACCAGCTGCCCTTGGGCCACTTTTGTCCACTCATGTAGGCAGAGAAACCCAGGAACCAGGAGGAAATGCCAAAATGGTGTTTATTACTATCTAGATGTAAAACCCAGCAGTGTTTTCCTATCTGACGTGGGCTAGGGTTTCCCAGCCAGTGAGAGACAGGTCAGGAACCAGGCTGGGTGTCAGGCACTCGTCAGGCCCATTATTAGGTACCAAGAACCCTAACGCTACCCTGGGCAGCATGGGACTGGGTAAGCCTGGACCAGCAAGGAAGGGGTCCTCTCTGTGTACGCTCAGGCTGAAGCCGGGACCCAGGACCAGACCGTCTAAGCATCACTCAGCAGCCCTCCACTGCCTCAGGTCTGACCCAGAGTGTATAAAGAGACCCCTGATTAATGGGGAGCCCCTGAGTCCTGCCCCCAGCCATCCACTCTCACAAAAGTACCCGAGGAGGTAGCCCCTACAGTCAACCAGGATGAGGCAGTGGGCGAACCATCACAGATAAGCTTTCCTGCCTGGGAACCAGTGAGTGGGTAGGGGCAGGAGAACCATACTGGCTTTCGTCACAGTGACATTTTCCAAAGTAGAAGAGGGTTAAAAATGCCTCCCCCCCCTTCCCTGAGATGAGAGGCCACTCTTCGGGTAAGGGGTAGTAACAGGATCACTAGGCCCAGGGACTCTGCAGGGAGGGCACTCCAGGGACCCCGTGGGATGGGGTTGCAGCAAGATAGGGCTGGACCACCCAGTGAGGCAGGCTGACTGACCCTGTGGCCTCCCTCAGGAAACCAAAGGGAGGAAGCCTGAAAGGGTCGAGCAGTGTGAGGGAGACTAGCCTCCCCAAGGCCACAGAGGCAGACCCTCAGTTGCCCTTTCTCCCTCCCTTGCTCTCAATCAGCATTCACAGACAACAAGTCCGTCCCTGGTCACCATGGCAACCAATGGCCAGATGCCTTTCCCAAGGCCTAGCCCATCTGCCCAGCCAACAGTGGGGTGTCTCCAAGGGCCGAGGGAAGCCCGCCACCACGGCCACCACTGCCGTGGCCTAGAAGTCTAAAGCCATGCTCCAGCGAGCCCAACAGAGCCACATATCCCTCGAGCCACTCTGACCACAGGCGCTGCCACTGAGGCAGATGGCTCCCTAACTCCCAGGCTCTGGGCCCCCTCCAAGGAGGTTTGGAGTTGCGGGCCTCTGTCCTGAAGTTCTAAGTGACAAATTAAAACACAGCAAAATGATCCTTTTGTTTAAAAAAAAAAAATGACCCTGGGCCCTCTGGGTCAGGGCCTCAGCACGCTTGGTCTGAGCCCCAGGCTGAGAGGCCGGCTCCTCCCGGGCCCTCATGGGAGGCCCCGTGGGCTACTGGTTGTTGCAGCCCTGTGAGGCCGAGGAGCCCCCTGCCTGCTTCTTCCTCCGCTTGTTGAGCAGCCGGTTGTTAGAGGTCTTCAGGTCCTTGATCTGCACCTGGTCGTAGTCCACTCGCATGGTTGCCAGGGCGCTGGTCATCTCCTCCTGGTGACAGATGTCCACGGAGGTCAGGATGGACTGGTCTCAGGAGCCATAGCGCACCTGCCTCCAACCGCTTACTCATGTCCACGAGGGTGACGACAGCCTCTGTTGCCTGAGCCATCCCCTTGTGTCACCTAACCCACACGGTGGTCCTTTGCAGTAGACACTGAACTTACCCACCAAGGCACAGAGAGTACAGTGACTCCCTGCAACCACACCAGGGGTAAGGAGGACAGGGACCTGGCCCACTGTCACCTGCTAAGAACCACAGGCCCGCAGGGGACACACTCTCGTGGCATACCCAGGGCACTGAAGCCCAAAGATTGTGCCCAGGGTACCCTGGGGCTCTGAACTGCTGCCCCAGGCTCAAACCAGGCTGACCACCCTCCCAAATGTAGATTGTAAGGGGGTTATGGCCAAAGCGGCTTCCTTCACTGAGCACCCCCCCAAGTCCCAGTGAGCCAGGAGCACCCCGTGAGTGTGGTAGTGCAGCCCTGTGCTCTGAGTGCCCCAGCTGGATCCCTGAGCAGTCAGTGACATCTCAGGTTCTGGCCCCGGGGAAGGGGCTGATGACCCAGGCTCTCAGGAGCCACCCCCCTAGAGTCCCTTTTCCCAAAACCCTGGGAGACTGAGACAGCATCCACCTACCTTGACCTCATCCCAGTGGTCTCTATCCTCCTGCAGCACGCGGGCAGTATGGAGGGGGGTCTGTGGCACCACCATTGATTGCTGGAAGGAGCCCCAAGTCCACAGATCAGAACAGGCACCTGGGGCAGCACTGGCTCCCCACCCCCACCCCCTCCCTCCTGGTCTCAGATACGGGAAGCAAGGCTCAGGGAGGTGAAGGAGCCCCACTGGAGCAGGGGCAAAGCCAGGCTCTCGGCGGGGTCCTGCAACACATCTGTGGCCTGCCCCAGAGACCCTGGAGCCACAACACCCCTGCCCACAGCCCCCCTCCAGCTTGCCACACTGCCCGCCATAGAACAAGGAGGTACTCACGTTGATCCAGGGATGGTTCATGAACTGTGTGATTGTCAACCTCTCGGTGGGGTCTGTCTTCAGCAGGAGGCGGATCAGCTGCTTGGCTGGGGAAGAGAGGGAGTGGGGCGGTTGCAGAGCTCCTCAGAGCCAGTCGCCCCAGTTCTGCCCAGGCTCCCGAATTCCTAACCCACAGAAACAGTGAGCTAATAACTGTTCCTTGTTTTAAGTCACCATAAGTTGGGGCAACTCGTTAAGCAGCCATAGAGAATGGATACAGGGCAAATTTGTCTGTGGTCCCCAAAGACCATAATAAGGGAGAGGAGTCAGAGGAAGTTTTGAGGAGGCAAGTTTTGAGCCCATTTAGCAGATAACAGAAACTGAGGCTCAGAAAGTTTGGGTGACTTGCCTAGGGTCACACAGCTGGCAGACGGGAGGTGGGATGTCACACACCCAGGATTTGAAAACAGGCTGCTTTGACACCAACATGGTATCTCCCAGAATGAAGGCTAATGGGGTCTGGTGGAGCAAGCTGGGGAAGAGTGTTTCCCTCACCATCTTCAGAAACCTCCGACCACTCAGGATTGGGGAAGCCGTACTGGCCCAGGCGGATCCTCCTCTTCATTCCTGGGGAGATGGCCTGGCCCGTATTGGAGTAGAAAGGCGGGAAGCCACACAGGCTGGGAGAGAGTGGAGGCCATTTGGCACAGGTATTAGGGCAGCAGCAGGGTAAACCCATTCTCCTCCCCGAGTCCCTGACTGGGAAGACAGGCAACCACCAAGGTAGTCACCTTGGCCAGAAGACCAGCCCTCTGGACTCTGGGCTCCTCCTAGGACTGCCACCTGCCCTTGACAAGGAGAGACCTTGAGGCCACCTGAAGGAGGGGTGTCCCCTGACCAGAGGGGAAGGGCAGCCTGCGTGAAGAATGACCCACTCAAGCCCCTCACAAGGGTTGGGGGAGGGGGCAGAAGTGGTACTGAGGGTCCCAGAGAATGGGTGGTACTCACAGGATGTACATGATGACGCCCAGGGACCACATGTCACATGACTTGTCATACTTCTCTGGACCCAAGACCTCAGGAGCTACCAGGGCAGAGGGCACAAGAGGGTGCTCAGCGCCAAAGGTCTTGGAGCCCAGACAGGAGCCTGAGCAAGGTGGGGAGCAGGTGCCTGGGTTGGGGGTGGGGCAAAACAGACTGGTGTCTGGCACCTTCTGGGAAGGCAGCATGTGTGAGAAGTTGGGGGAGGAAAAAGAGCTCACAGAAAAAATAAACCCGCTTTTAGGCTGGGCTATAACGAATGATAGCCTCCTAGCTTCTTTAGGCCCATACTGGCCTTGGTGAGGGAGGAGAGAAGGCCAATCTGGGATTAGGTGGGATCCTACCACAGGCAAGAGGGCCTCTGCCCCCCAGCGGCCCTGTGTCCCTTGTCTCCCTGAATGTACAGCCTAGGCAACAGGCAAGGACAGGCCAGGGGCAAGGCTCCGGTTTTTACTTCCAACATGGCTACCATCCCATGGGGCCTTGTTCTTCCCACCTGTGCAATGAGATGGGTAGGCCAGAAGATTTCTAAGCCAAAATACTGCAAAACACGTGCTGGCCAACAGGATACCATTTCAGCTGTCTTGGGGCTCCCCACTCCTTAAGCAGCTCTCTTAGAAGGCACCCCCTGAGGGGAAAGAGCCCTCTGTAATGGGAGTCATCCCCTCTCTCAGGTAAGGAGCACCTTCAGCGGGGGCTTTTCTAGATCTGGGCTGCCCACTCACAAGGGAGTAGGGAGCTTCTCCAAGGAAGCCTAAGTAGGTGACACCCCCAAGTCCAATCCCTGCCCTGGCCTAAGGGACCCTCTCCCTTGAGACAAGGGGCTGGTGCCTTGTATTCTTCCAATGTAATTGGAAAGTCCTGCCTACTTTCTGAATATGAATCCCAGAAAGATAAAATCTGGAGAAAAACAACCACGGTTGGGCTCCGTCCCAAGTTGATGGCAGCCTTTTATCACGTATATATTTAGAGCTACTGTGATGTCATTCAGCTCACAGGCCACAGCAAGAATTTTCCTGGATCTATTTTCAAAAGCAGAAGCTGAAGTTTGGGAGAATATTTTTGCAGCCTCCGGCCCCCCACGTCACCGCCTCCACGAAGACAGGATCCTTCCCTCCCTCCTTACTCGGCTTTAACCCTTTGGCTTCTGCAACTCCCGGGGCTGCCCCACTCCACAGCAGGGTCCGGTAGTGGCAAGGACGCACAAACCACATCCCAAGGACTCACCCACGTAATAGGGAGTATAGCAGGGTGTCTGCAGGGCATTTTGGGTGGTCTCTTTGGCAAAGCCAAAGTCGGTGAGCTTGAGTACTGCATCTTTCTCCTTGGACGTGTAGAGCAGGTTTTCAGGCTGGGCCAGGAAGATAAAGCATGGGTCTGGAGTTAGGCGCCAGGTGGGGGTAGGGACCCTAGAGGGACCTTCAGGCAGACTTCCTTCACCTCAATCAATTCAGGAGGAGCCAGCTCCATCTAGTGAAAAAGACCCGGGCCTTGGTCTCCAACAGTATGGGTCAAATATGGAAAAGACCAAGGTGACTGGGAGGTGTTTCCTCCTTTCGCAGAAGGGGAACAGAGGCAGGTGTTCAGCCAAAGCTGTGAAGAGCCAAGGGCCACAGACAGCCCAAGGGTAGGAACTTTGGAGCCTGAGTTGGTAATGCTTCCGTGAAATACCAAAATGAGGGTTCCGGGGCAAGGTAGGCTCTCATGTCCCCAAGCACTCGTCTGGTATCCAATCTAGAACAAGCCAGCAGGGTGGCCTGCCTGAGGCTCTCGGGGAGAAGGCCCCCACCTCAGGCCCCAGGAGCTGCACAGGGGCAGTTCTTCCTGGCTGCAGAGCACAGAGAGGCCTGAGGGAAGAGGGTAGTGAGGAGGTCTGCATGGAGGAGGCAGCCCTAAAGCTGGTTCTTAATGAATGGGTAGGACCTAGGGCCATGGAGGAAAGGAGGGGACCCTCAAGCAGAGCTGGGGTAGAAGGACAGGGTGTTGGATGGAGTTCCAGTTTGGAGCCAATGAAAGCCCTTTCTCTGGTTCTATTTGAGATGCTCTGACCTTGGATTGGGATGAAAACAGGAAAGCACGTTTAGTCTCCACAAGGGAGTCACCTCTACAGAAGACTGTTCTGTTCTCTCCTTGGGAAAAAAAGGAAGCCAGGGCCAAAATAAAGCAAGGGTTCAGAAGGTGAGTCTGTCATGGCTCCACCCGTATCCAGAATCAAAGGATAAGTAGGCTGGCAGTACTCAGCCAGAAGAGGAACCTGATGCTGCCTCTGGTCCCTGAGCTCCTCTCGGCCCAGTCTCAAGATGAAACAGACCTCAGGGCAATGCTCTAAGCCTGGGGCAGAGGGCTCAGGACATGCAGGGCTCAGGACTCTGCTCTGACAGTGGCTGGCACATGTCTGCGTATACATGTGGGGCTCTCATGGTTTGCATTTTGCCCATCTGATCCTGATGACCTCGAGGACCCAGTCCTCCCTGGATAGGACATTTGGAGAGCTGAGCCTCCAGAACATGTCTGAAGCCCATCCACTGAAAGGGCAGGCAGGCCCAGGAACTGGGACTACCTCCACTTGTTCCTCCTTGGCTCCCAGCTAATGGCTTCTTTCCCTTCAAATGCTGGCATTGGGGGCCCCTGGGTGGCTTAGTCAGTTCAGCATCTGACTCTCAGTTTCATCTCAGGTGGTGATCTTGGGCTCCTGGGCTGGCCCTACGCTCAGCAGGGAGCTGGCTTCAAGGATTTCTCCCTCTGCCCCTCCCCTCATTCTCCCTCTCAAATAAACAAATCTTTAAAATAAAAAAATCCTTGCTGAAAGAATAAATGAATGAATACCAGTGTGGCACCTGCACCAACTTAGGCAAGATAACAATCTCTTTCTCAACACACGCAAAACAGATAATCACATCAAAAAATGGGCAGAAGATATGAATAGACACTTCTCCAATGAAGACATACAAATGGCTATCAGACACATGAAAAAATGTTCATCATCACTAGCCATCAGGGAGATTCAAATTAAAACCACATTGAGATACCACCTCACACCAGTTAGAATGGCCAAAATCAGCAAGACAG
>PISX010018206.1:30471-41350 GCA_004024625.1 Mellivora capensis | reverse complement strand
TTTTTTTTATTTGTTTATTTGAGAAGAGAGAGAGCAGGAGGGAGAGGAAGAGAGAATCTGAAGCAAACTCCATGCTTTCTTTCTTCCTTCCCTCCCTCCCTCCTTTCTGCCTTGCTTTTGCCTTGCCTTGCCTTGGCCTTCCCTTGGCCTTCCTTTCTTCTCTTTTCCTCTCTCCCTTTCCTTTCCTTTCTTCCCTTTCCTTTCCTTTCCTTTTTCTTCTTTCCCTTTCCCCTCTCCCTTCCTTCCTTCCTTCCTCCTTTTATTACTTTCGGATAACCATCAGTAGGTTCTTTCTATTAAGAATGCTTTTTGTTCCATGCTTCTCTTTTCTTTCCTTCCTTCTTTCTTCTTCTTCTTCTTGGTTTTGTCTTTTTTCCTTTTTTGTTTTGCTTCTTAAATTCCACATATGAGTGGAATCATATGGTATTTGTCTTTTTCTGACTTATTTCACTTTGCACTATACTCTCTAGATCTATCCATGTTGTTGCAAATGGCAAGATTTATTCTTTTTTATGATTAAGTCATAGTCCATTGTATATATATGCCTCTTCTTTATCTGTTCATTTACTGATGGACACTTGGGCTGCTTCCATAATTTGGCTATTGTAAAGAATGCTGCAATAAACACAGAGATGCATACATTTTATTGAATTAGTGTTTTTATATTCTTTGGTAAATACCTAGCAGTGGAATTAGGTAATTCTTTTTTTTTATTTCCTGAAAAATATTTATTTTGCAAAATGTTTGATGTAGAAATCTTAAAGATTTATTTATTTATTTATTTATTTATTTATTTATTTGTCAGAGAGAGAGAGTGAGCACAGGCAGGCAGAGTGGCAGGCAGAGGCAGAGGGAGAAGCAGGCTCCCTGCCGAGCAAGGAGCCCGATGTGGGACTCGATCCTAGGATGCTGGGATCTGGGACCTGAGCCGAAGGGAGCTGCTTAACCAACTGAGCAACCCAGGCGTCCCTGATGTAGAAATCTTGAGGAATATTAAGATGCACATACATATTTTATATTAAAAGACAATGCTGCTTTTATTTTTGGATGTATTCTTTTTTAAATTTTTTAAATTATTTTTTAAAGATTTTATTTGTTTATTTAACAGAGAGAGAGAGAGCACAAGTAGGCAGAGAGGCAGGCAGAGAGAGGGGGGGGGAAGCAGGCTCCCCACTGAGCAAAGAGCCCAATGCAGGGCTCGATCCCAGGACCCTGAGATCATGACCTTAGCCGAAGGCAGAGGCTCAACCTGCTGAGCCACCCAGGCATCCCCAATTTTTAAAAATAATTTTTAATATGTTATGTTGTCACCATACATGGTGACTAACATATGGTAACTCTATTTTAATTATTTCAAGAAATCTCCATACTGTTTTCCACAGTGGCTGCACCAATTTGCCTTCTCACCAATAGTGCATAGCAGTTCCTTTTTCTCCATAACCTTCCCAACACCTGGTGTTTCTTGTGTTTTTTATTTTAGCTATCCTGATAGGTATGAGGTGATACCTCATTGTAGTTTTGATTTGCATTTCCCCACTGATGAGTGATGATGAGCATATTTTCATGTGTCTGTTGGCCACCTCTATGTCTTCTTTGGAGAACTGTCTATGCATGTCTTCTGCCCATTTCTAATTGGATTATTTGGGGTGTGTGTGTGTGTGTGTGTGTGTGTGTTGAGCTGTATGAGTTCTTTTTTTTAAAAAGATTTTGTTTATTTATTTAACAGAAATCACACATAGGCAGAGGCAGGCAGAGAGAGAAGGGGGAAGCAGACTCCCCGCCGAGCAGAGGGCCTGATGAGGGGCTTGATCCCAGGACCCTGAGATCATGACCTGAGCAGAAGGCAGAGGCTCAACCCACTGAGCCACCCAGGCGCCCCTAAGTTCTTTATATATTTCGGATATCAGCCCTTTTTCAGATACATCATTTGCAAATATCTTCTCCCATTCAGTAGATTTTCCTCTAGTTTTGATTGTTTCCTTCACTCTGCAGAAGCTTTTTGTTTTGATACAGTCCCCACAGTGTATTTTTGTTTTTGTTTCCCATGCCTCAGGGAGACATATCTAGAAAAGTGTCGCTATGGCCAATGTCAGAGAAATTATTGCCTATGCTCTCTTCTAGGTTTTTTATCATTTCAAGTCTCACATTTAGGTCCTTAATCCATCTTGAGTTTATTTTTGTGTATGGTGTAAGGAAAAAGTCCGGGTTCATTCCTTTGCATTGTAGCTGGCCAGTTTGCCCAACACCATCCTGGTTGGATTTTTACATCCATCTCTCAGAGGAGGGAATGGAGGCTCAGAGAACTACGTATGTTGCCTGGAATCACACCCTGGCTAGGGGTAGAGCTGGGAATTAGTTACAGAATTAGACATCCAGAACTCTTAACCTTTGCCTGCTTGGTCAGTTCCACTGCAGCATGTCTCTGACCTTACTCATATCGGATAAGGTTGAATGGCCCATAGTACCCATTCCTACTTTCTTCTCATACACCCTTCTGCACTGCAGAGGCTGGAAATTGTAATTAAAATTTTCAGGGGTGCCTGGGTGGCTTAGCGGGTTAAAGCCTCTGCCTTTGGCTCAGTTCATAGTCCCGGGTCCTGGGATTTAGCCCCAAGTCGGGCTCTCTGCTTGGCAGGCAGCCTGCTTCCCTCTCTCTCTCTGCCTGCCTCACTGCCTACTTGTGATCTCTGCCTGTCAAATAAATAAATAAAATATTTTTTAAAAAGTAAAAAAAAAATTTTTTTTTCAGATCCTTTGCCACTAGAATTTTGCCTGGGACTTAGTTCTATCAATTGTTCAACATTTGTAAAAGATTTGGAAGGAGGAAGTGAGGCAGTTTGGCTGCTTTCTACTAATAAACAAAGGTAGAGCTTATGCAGTCCATCCTAGAGTATTGGGGGGCTTCAAATTGCAGGGATGGTGACAGTGGATTTCTACCGCTGGATCTCAGGGACCGTGAAGTGGTCCAAACCTCCTACTTGGAGCAGAGAAGGTGGCACCTCTGGTGGGTCAGTTATGCCATGCTCTGAGGGTCACTGGCAAGGAGGAGTAAGCCTAGAGTCTACTCTTCCCACCCTCTCAATGATCTGGTAAGTCAATTCCCTCTACTAAATGTTGTTCTGTTTGAAATAGATAGGCAATTTTTTAAAAGATTTTATTTATTTATTTGAGAGACAGAGCATGAGCAGGGGGAAGGAGGCAGAGGGAGAGGGAGAAGCAGGCTCAATGCTAAGCAGGATATGGGACTCTATCCCAGGACCCTGGGATCGTGACCAGAGCTGAAAGCAGATGCTTAACCAACCGAGACACCCAGGCTCCCTGAATAGGGAATTTCTGCTTGCTGTTCTCATCCCTGACTAACAGCACTACTCCCTATCCAGCCTCCCAACTTACAGCGATTGAGGGGAAAGGAAATAAGCATTTACTATTGAGGCAATCCCCCCTTCCTATATCTGCCCACCCAACTCCTTTCAGGCACATGACCCAGAAAGGGCTTTACTCACAGTCAGTCCCTCAAATGGAAAACCATGAAGGGTATGGAACTTGGTAATATATGCTAATGTAGGGTCAAACAGGAACTCAGAGATGAAGGTGAAAAAGACAGCAAGCAATTCTGTGTGAGACATTCTGTTCAGGCCTTCAAATTAAATGAAACAGTAAGGATTAATGAAAGGTTCAGAGCAGAAATTGTGAAATGGCTCCTGGCAGCAGCCTCAAGATACTCTGCTCTCTGTCATGATGCCATTGTCTGGGATTTATGAATTTTGCTTGTACTAGGTTTATTTATTTCTTTTTTAAGCTACAGAACTCCAAAAGACAAGACAAACCAGGTTCAAGGTTCTTTGTACAAGCAGCAGCAGACAGAAAGGGAAAGATTCATAATGGCACACCATAGGTACTAAGGCTTACGTAATGAACAGGAATGGTTACTAAAGAACTTCGTGTGATCTGGCTGTGAGCTTCCATCCTCATCTTCTCTTCTGCTGTTGCCCTTTGGAAACCTTCCCTGCCACTGAGACCATCTCCTTGCTGTCTGACCGCTAACATGGGTTCACCCTCCCTTCTCTGTCCTTTCCCACCTGGAATATCTTCCTCACTGCTTTCTCCCAACCCTCATTGTCCTTGCCTGGACATCCTTGCCTGGCAAGGCCTGGATCAAAGCCAACTGTCCCCTTTAAGCTGCTGGCTTTCTCAGGCTCTACCTGACAGAGGCCCCACCCTCTCTGAACTGGTAACCTCTTGGCTTTGTACATCCTTTAAATAGTGTCATCCTGCTGAGTCATGAATCTAGGCTGAGTAACGTTTATCTTGCTGCTAAAACAGCTGGAAGGGAAGCCAGCTCACCTGGGACACGTTTTACCTGCCCATAGCTTTATAGGTCTTCACACTTCTACACATCCTATCAACCCTATGAAGGACCCAACAACTCCTGGAACATAAGTAACTTTTCCAAGAGCTCCTGGCTTATAATTGGTCAAGCTCAGAAGATGACTTGGCTTGGACCCAGGTCTGCTTGATTTTCACAGCTTAGTGTTCCTACTATTTACATCGCCTTCCCTGACATCAGGATGCTTTTCACAACTAAATGGCAAGCCTTCTGTGATCAGAATCAAGTCCTTGCATACTGGTGTGCCACCTCTGCTTAGAAGTGTCCTGCACATAATAGTTGCTCAATAAATATTATTTGGCTAATTGGAATTATAAACTAATTACCTTAGAGTTACAAATTATGTTAACCTCTTTAAAGTATGTTTACACTTGCTAATTCATTCCCTGTGACAGGGATACTGATTAAAAACTCCCAATACACAATTAAAAAAAAAACAACCCACACACCCCCAGAAACAGCATTGAGGACAAATTGCCCAAAATCAAATAATAAGAAATCTTAGCCTCTGACACCTAAAGTAGTAGGTACAAGCACTGTAAAGAGATACTTCTGAGACTACTGAGGAAATTTAAGTATTCATTATATATCAGATGGTAGTAAGGAATTACATTAGCTTCCTATTTCTGCTCTAACAAATTATCACAAATTTAGTGTCTTAAAACAACACAAATTTATTATCTTACATTTCTAGAACTCGGAAGTCTGAAATGGACTGCACTTGGCTAAAATAAAGATGTCAGCAGGACTTTGCTCTGTCTCCTTGATTATTCCAGGTCTAGAGGCCACCTGCATTCCTTAGTTCATGGTTCCCTCCTCGGTCTTCAAAACTCACTTGGCTCTCCTCATCATACCTCCTACTCTGACCCCCTATGTACCTCTTTCAAGTACTCCTCTACTGGATAATGCAGGATAATCTCCCCGTCTCAAGCTCCTTAGCTTAATTACACCCGTAAAGCTACTTTTACCATGTAAGGTAACACATTCACAGGCTCAGGATTTGGACATGGACATCTTCGGGGGCCGTTATTGAGCTTACCACACAAGTTATTGATAATTGTGGTAAATATGATGATAGCACATTGATTATGTTTTTAAAATGTCTTCATTTGTTACAGAGGTTTGCTGAAATATTTATGGGTAAAATAATATAATGTCTGATATTTGCTTTAAAAACTCCAGAAAAACAAGTGGATGTGTGTGGAAGGAAAATGGATGATATATGATTGGCAAAGTATTTGCTAATTATTTGTGAATTATGAAGCTGGGTATTCGGTATGTGGGGGTACACTTTACAGGTTTTTTTCTACTTTTGTGTATGTTTGAGATTTTCTAAAATATCTTTTTAAAATGTAGATATCATTGAAGTTTCCAATGTAACTTTCTCTAATCCCATCTTCCTCTCTTCCTCCCCAGAATGGTAGCTGCCATTCTGAATTTGCTGTTCTCCTCTCCCTTCCAAAATTTTATAGTTTTAGTACACATACATGTCCAAAACAATATATAGAATTGGTTTCCACATTTTTTTCCAAATTTATATAAATAGTATCATAATGCATATTTCAACAGAATTTTTGAGATTTATTCATGTTGATACATGGATACCGTAGTTCATTCTTTTTTAGGTAATATGAAGTATTCAACAATATAGCTCTATCTAAATTTATCTCTTATGTTGATGTATATTAAAGTTGTTTTCAATTTTTAGTTACCACGAACAGTGGTACAATAGACCTTACAAATATCTCCTTACAAATATACTCACGGATGAAATTCCCTATAGGATACTAACTAGTGGAATTGGTAGTTTGTTGGCTATATGCATTTTTATCATTACTAGATCTTTCTAAATATTTAATAACAGGGTGGTGTCAATCTATACTCTTTGGCAATATATGAGATTTCCTTTTTATAGTCATACCTTCATCCACACTTAGTATTTTAAGGCTTCAAAATTTCTGCCAACCGAATGGATGTGAAATAGTATCCCCCTGTTGTTTTTTTTTAAGATTTTTTATTTATTTATTTGACAGAGAGAGATCACAGTAGACAGAGAGGCAGGCAGAGAGAGAGGGGGAAGCAGGCCCCCCACTGAGCAGAGAGCCCCATGTGGGGCTCGATCCCAGGACCCTGAGATCATGACCCAAGCTGAAGGCAGCGGCTTAACCCACTGAGCCACCCAGGCGCCCAGTATCCCTCTGTTTTATAACTACTGAAGTTGAGCATCTTTTATCTTAGGGCCTTTTTGTTATTCTCTTTTGTTAATTCTTCCTTAAACCATTCAATCTAAAATTTACTCCACCTATTGAGTTTTTAATTTTCATGCTCTTTTTACTTACAAAATTATATTTTCTTTCTTAATTTCTGCTTTGTCTTTGGGCATTCTGAACATTCTTTTTTAAAAGTCTTGGCAGATTACATGATTAATTTTACCCAGAGTGAAGTCATATTTTGATGACTACTGATCTTGTTGTCCCTTAAGATTTCTTTGTTGGTTTTTGAACTTAAGTGGGTAGGCTCTAGTTTGAATGGGGGGGATTTCCGGTTCAGATAATTTTTTTCTTCCTCTTCCTTCCTTGTGCGCATCCTTTCCTGTCCAATCGCTCCTTTTTAGAACCATAGGTCCTCAATTTAGATCCAGGTCTTTTGACATTTTTAGGGCTCCTTTCCCAAGGTGTTATTCAGGTCACTGCCGGTCCAGTGATGGACAGACAGAGGTGCTTGGGTCAGATCCTGTTTGTGAACAATCTCCATACCATCCTGCCTTCAGAAATTTGCAGCTTGTTAAAGGCAAGAAAAACCCCAGCGCGTGGTCATTAGCATTTTTTCAGGCTTCTCATGAGTCAGACAGCCCTACACCTGCTCCAGGCTTCAAGAAGAGAGCTTGGCTTTGGTCCCCTTCTTGACATGGAGAAATTTAGTCTCAGCCTTGCTCTCCGATCATCACTTTGAAATTCCCTTTTGCTTCTAGTTCATAGAAATGCTTAACTAATTCTCTAATCCAGCTCTGACTTTTTAATTTCTTGATTTTCAACTCTATCTGATATAGGTATGTATCTGGAGCAGAAAGTGTGCCTCAGGTGTGATTTTCCACTGTCACTGTGATTAGAGACACAGATTACTTTGATTACGGAGTTACCTTTTTATGTTCAGTGTTAACTCAGGGTTGTGGTAAGGGTCAGATGAGACTAAATCTGACTAAATCTGATGTTAATCTGATATTGCTTTTTTGGTACGTGAGAAACACAAATACACAGACATATCCCTGGCTGTATTCATATTTCCATTTGAAAGTACTTAGGATCTTATATCTAGATTCCTATCTATCTACTCATCCATCTATCCACCTACCTACCTACCTACCTATCATCTGTCTGTATGTATTATATGTTTATATTTTACTTGAAAGTCTTCACCATTTTTGTTGTTATTGTTGCATTTCCTTTTTATTCTTAATGTTCCAAAATTGTGCAAGGATGAATCTAGGTGGGGGATTTTTTTATTCTTTCTGACTGATACCCAGTGATGTCTTTCATTCTGAAGATTTGAATTTTTCTAGTACTGGGAAGATTTTACTATTATTCTTTTATTACTCCTCTGTCATTTCTCTGTTCTTTGATGGATGTTTTTTTTAAGATTTTATTTATTTATTTGACAGACAGAGATCACAAGTAGGCAGAGAGGCAGGCAGAGAAAGAGGGGGAAGCAGGCTCCCTGCTGAGCAGAGAACCTGACGCTGGGCTTGATCCCAGGACCCAATCCCAGGACCCCGGGACCACAACCTGAGCTGAAGGCAGGGGCTTTAACCCACTGAGCCACCCAGGCGCCCTGGATGTTGGCCCTTCTTGATTGACTTTCTGTGCCCCATCTTTTCTCCCCTTCTTTTTTCCTGTCTTTGCGTTTTTTGTTCCATGTTTAGGGAAACTCCTTAATGTTTTCTAGTAGCTCTTTCAATGAATTTGTTGGCAAGCTATGTATTTTTTCTTTCTATGAATTTTTTCTTGTTTTTTGACTGCTTCTTCTTCATAGTGGCCTGTTCTTGCTTTATAGGTGAAATATATTCTTAAGTCTCTTTGAGGGTATGGATAAGAATTTTTAAAAACCTCCCTTCTCTTCCTTGGATTCTCTCTGTACCTCCTGGGTAATTTGCTGTGAATGTTCACCTTCTTGCTGTTGGACAGCTGCAGCTGTCTAGTGGCCCTGGGTCGTCCTTCCATATCTACAAATGAAAGATCACACTGAGCACTAAACACAGACTTGTTAGGGCCAGTGTCCTCTCTGGGCTTCTGTCCTCAATAAGAATTCTGGCCTGCTGCCTCCTATCTCAGAGCCACTGTGGGGGACTCCACACAAAGAGCATCCCTGCCTTCCCTGCGGCTTCTCTGACTCGGGTCACCCTTCTCACTGGTTTATCAGTTAACACAGTGCCATCCCCCTTACAGTCCTCTAGAAGTTGGTAAAATGTCTGCTCCGGATATCCCGCCCCTACTTCCCAATCTCAACACTTGAAAAAAATGTGCTTCATTCTATATTTCCTAAGTGCAGTGAATTTAGAAATTGGGGTGGGTGACAGGTAGTTTAAGAGATACACTCCATCCAGCATGTTGAAGCAGAACATCAGTTGAACATCAAGCGATATTTTCGGCAAATCACTGGCTACTAGGTGGAGAGGGGTTTGGAAGGGGGCAGAATTTAGAGCTAAGAGCCCCTTTAGGTCTACCTGTTTCAAATGCAAGATGATGGAGTGAGGTCCTAACTGAGGGAGTAAAAAGAAGAGAGAGGGCAAAGTAGAAGAATGGGGGGATGTATTTTAGAGGTACGTCTAACAGAGGACTCCTTTCATTTCTTCTGAATGTTTTTGGACTTCTGGGAGAGATCCTAGGATAAGAGGATCTTCAGTGATGAATCTAGGGAAGTGGCATGGCTTGGTGAATTGGCTTGGGACAAAGGCAGGCCTGAATTTGAAAATGAATTTTTACAGACTACCTCATAGCCTCAGCATCCTCATCTATAAAATGGGCAAACTAATACCTACTTTCGCTAGTGAGGCAACAGAATTCTCTTGGACCACCTTAAGAAAAAAAGGAATTATTGCACAAATACAATCAGATTAGCTTGAAAGTAGGAAGCTGTTCAGACTGAAGCCTATAGATTTCTGTACTCCTCTCTGTGGCCCAAATGCATAACTCTTGCGTAACATTTCCACTGCTGTGTGTCCACTGCAGTTCTGTTTTATCAATGCCAATTTGAGGAAGGAGACAGTCTAGTCGGATTATCTCATTATTATCAGCCCATTTGGAGAAAGCCTTTCCTACCAGGTCACTGGTTGCTGACCACTAATGAAGCCCTTTCTCTAGTCAAGTGATTACATTGCCTCAGTCAGGGGCCACTTCTGTGCAAAGAGCAGCACAACCCTGTTTTCCTGGCCAGATAGGGCTCTGTGTGTTAAGACAAAAAGGGACACAGGAAAGAAAAGATCAACACACCAATACTTTATCTGTCAGGATTGATCTTATGAAAATATGATATATTTTCAGGACCATGACTGTTTAATATCTATTTCTAAATCTGTCTGGTTAAAAATGCATATGAAAACAGAACCTGTAATACTGTCATTTAATTAATAAAGGCGGGATTTTCAGTTTTCTGCCATATGCATACTTTTGTTCAGCTGCAACATAGGTGCTATTTTCTGTGCTCCTTTTTAACTTTTAATAAGCTTCCTTTCTGTAGAGTGTGGGTAATGCTGTGAAAGAGCAGCTAAAACATATTTTCAAAAGAAAAACAATCCTTAACTGAAAAATGATCCAAAGGAAGGGGGGAGGGAACAAAGAGAGCTTCCATGACACATTTATGTAAATGGAACAATCCTTATTTGACAGAAAGAGGGGGAAGAGACACAGGCCTCACTTTTTCTGATTTCTCATTTTGTCACTCAGTTTCTTTCTACACTGCCTCATTAACATTTGTACTTCCAGAGGAAATTAGAGGATTTAAGGAAAGAGAACACAAACTGGGGAATCTGATTCCCTGGACCTGAATCCCAGCACTGCTGTCACCTAGCTGGGGACACTGTGAGTGGCACTTCTACCTCATCGTTCAACTATCATTGGAGGGATGAAGAGATAGCTTAGACGAGGCCAGGGCTTGCCAATGAAGCAGAGGCCTAACAGTGCCAATCTGGGATTCAGGGGACATTTGATAACATTGAATCACATCATAAAAATGTTCATCACTAGCCATCAGGGAGATACAAATTAAAACCACATTGAGATACCAACTCACACCAGTTGGAATGGCCAAAATTAGCAAGACAGGAAACAACGTGTGTTGGAGAGGATGTGGAGAAAGGGGAACCCTCTTACACTGTTGGTGGGAATGCAAGTTGGTGCAGCCACTCTGGAGAACAGTGTGGAGGTTCCTCAAGAAGTTAAAAATAGAGCTTCCCTATGACCCTGCAATTGCGCTACTGGGTATTTACCCCAAAGATAC